>JAAEAF010001831.1:175962-241632 GCA_011037195.1 Triatoma infestans
CTCTAGACCATGCCCGCTTACCTCCTCCCCTTAACTTATTATCCAAATCGATGACTCCATTTTCTTTCCACCCCCACCCCTTAAATTATCGTCCAATCCGATGACCGTATTTTCTTCTCCCCACTCTTTGACATATCATCCAATGACTCCGTTAACCCCACCCCTTAACCTAACATCCATACCGATGACTCCATTTTCACCCCTACTCCTTAATCTAACATCCTAATCAATGACGCCATTTTCTTTTCACCCACACTCCTTAAACTCCCATCAAACCGATGACTCCATTTTCTTTCCACCTCCAAGGTCAATCCATCCCTACAACAAGATGGTGGAACCTAACACTGTAACACCACCCCTCACCTTACTCTGGGCTGGAGGGGTATTTTTTTTTTTTTAAATGAAAAACTTGTCATACCGTCGATTCGATCCTACAATCTTTAGGTTGGAAGTTGCATCACCCTAACCTCTCGGCCATAGAAGTCCTCTCGCTAGCTGTAGTTTTCAACGTACACTTCTACCTTCCCCATCCCTCGCTAACACCTCCCTACTCTGGGCAAGAGGGGAATTATTTTTTATTTTATATGAAAAAACTTGTCTTACCTGCGATTCGATCCTACAATCTTTAGGTTGGAAGTCCATCACCATAACCAGTCGGCCACAATGGTCCTCTCGCTAGCTATACTTTTCAACGTACATTTGTATTTTAACTTCACCCCCCGCACTATTATAATTTTATTCGCCTCGCCCCACTCTCGAAAAAAATTAAATAATAGAAAAAAATATGGCGGAGTGGAAATTCAATTTTCACACACATATAATAATAATAGAAAATAAATATTTACTTACCCCCTCTTCAGGGCTGTAGTAGCTGTAACGAAGTTCACATACCGAACACACACTTAGAACTGACAGTTTCAGATAGTACAACTTACAGTAGTAACATTATCCCCACTCCTATGACGTCACATTGCCACTGCCTTAATGAATTAAAAATGTATTAAATATTTAATTTTACATATATAACAAAACCACTGCCTTTTAGTCAAACTCAATATATTATTCGTATAACGTCACACACAACAGCTGTCTGCACACTGCCTTATCGATTAAAAATATATCGAAGATTTATTTTTATATATAACAAAACCACTGCCTTCTAGACAATTCCTGTTCAGACAACGTCGCACAGCCTATAGTATTTCCCTGCTAATCGCAATATGTCGATTACAAATATCGATTATCCATATTGATTATTATCAATTTTATGAATATAATTTATTAATAAGAAAAAACACTATCTATTGCTTCTATCACAACAGGTTAGTTATTGCATCACCTTTTGAAATTAAACTTTGTACTAAATAGAAAAAAAAATATTTATTCTTACCTTAATCGCTTTGTACTCTTTTGTTAATTGAACTTTGTACCCAAAACAACATATATCTTGCCTGTCCGAACATGTTAGTTAATTATTATTAAGAAAAATGCAAAGAAACTACAATGAGTCATCCAGGAAATAGTTTATTAATACTTAATCCTATTAAGAAAAAATAAAACTTTGTACTCATTACCTTTCTTGCCTGTTCGGGCCTGTTACCACAGGTCTTCTTAGCATGTTTTGTAATACTTAATCCTATTAAGAAAAATAAAACTTTATACTCATTACCTTTCTTTTCTGTCCGGACCTGTTACCACAGGTCTTCTTAGCATGCTTTGTAGGTCCCTAAACAACCCTGTGACTGGTGGAAAGCTTAGGCGATTCCAGTTACGGGGTTGGAGCCAACCCGAGCGTCCACGCCGCAGGGACTGGACAACGTGCTTTGCACGGCTAATCGGGCTCTGGCGGCAGACACCACTGCGAACTACACAACATTTACTCTGCATCCGCCGTGGTACCATGTTCACTTACTCACACCACAGACACACTAGCGATCTCACGCCGCCCTGACGGGGCCCACTCTTGGGCCTCCGAAAACAGGTCTTTACTTTAGAGAGTCTATTTGGACACTGGAGGACCTGGGGCGGATGTGGGGGAGCGGCTCACACGCTGGAGATTCGTCCAGGTACCTGTAGTGTAGGGACCTGGTGAGGAAACAGCAAACACCATACAGTTTAACACCACACTTACATATATTTCACTAACACTATATCCCCCCTTTCAAATTCTAAAATATGGATGAACAAATAAAGAAAGGCCCTCAGTCCGTGGCAAATGGGGGTGCGAAAATCACCACGAAGGTCTCCGGTGTTGTTGAGAACAAGGCACACCGGTAGTCATGGCTACTTGTTCCACCAATAAAGATGTTGTAGGTGAGTTTAGTGGGGGCGCATCCTCGAGGCAGGAAACTGCCGGGAACCTCCCGGCTTCTCCTTTGAGAGGCCTGGAGAGGGGTGCCTCCACAGAGAGTTTAAATAAGAGCATTGAGGAGCTTCTGCTGGCCTCTCCTGGTCGAAATGAGGGGACCGCTGAAAGGCGGACCCCGAGTGAGACCAAAACAAGGGAGTCCAGCAAAAAGAGAAAGAAGAAAAAGAAGAAGGGTGCGGAGGAGACGCCAGAAAGCGTCCCCGAGGCTAAACGCCCGAAAGTGGAGAAGGCTAAGAAGCCACAGGTCGCCGTGGTCAGGGCAGATGGCGAAGTGATGACCGAGGACGACGCTGAGCACGTCAGAGCACAACTTGTGAGTGCTCTGGATGATACTGGGAGTAGGACGGGCACCCCTGACGAAGGTTGGTGGCCACAATTTGAGGAGTCCGGCGTGGTAAGTGAGGGCATGTTCCTCATCACTTGCGGCGACGAGAGGACCAGGGTTTGGACAGCCAGACAGGCTATCACACCCAGAGGTGACATCCAGTACGTCATGTTGGAGGGAGAGGACATCCCAAAGATGATTAGGGTATCAGTTTGGGTTCCAGGCAAGAGGTGTCCGCTGGAGAGATTCTTGGAACGCTTGGCAGGGCAAAATCCTGGTCTGCGAACCGATCTTTGGAGAGTGCTCAGCTCCTTCGAGAAAGATAAAGGTATGTGGATGGTTTTCTTTATAGATCCCCATTCACTCCGGATTCTAGAAGAGAAGGAGTGGAGACCCTACTATGAGTTAACCCGGATCACCTTCAAAAGGAAGGAGGAGAAGCAACGAGGCCAGTCTGGCAAGGAGGAGAGTGAAGGAAAGTAACTTATGTTGTGTGTACCAATATAATACACACAGGAGCAGGGAAGTTGTAGCGGAGATGGCTGAAGTCATAAGGGACACACCCTTAATGGTAGGTTTAATTCAGGAGCCCTATACCATCCGAGGCAGTGTGGTCGGATGGGGTGGTATGGGGTTGAGAACATTTTATGATTGTGGAGGAGATAGGCCCAGGACTTGTGTCCTGGTGTCTAAGCATATGGAGTGTGCAATGTTAAGAGAGTTCTGTTCTAGAGACCTGACGGCAGTTTCGATTAGGATAGGAGAGGCAGTAGGCAGACTGGTTTTAGCGTCGGCCTACCTACCCTATGATTCAGAGGAGCCACCACCTGGTCAGGAAGTGGAGCGTTTGGTGGAGTGGTGTGAAAAGGAGAACCTGCCATTGCTGGTCGGATTCGATGCCAACTCACACAACACGTTGTGGGGAAGCAGCGACACCAACCGGCGTGGGGTGACATTGGCGGAGTTTTTGGTAAGTAGAAACCTTTTTCTTTTAAATAGAGGTAAGAAACCTACCTTTGTTATTAGGAACAGGGAAGAAGTTATAGATATAACGGTGGCTTCCAGGCAATTTCTGTCCTGGATGACAGGTTGGGAGGTTATGGATGACTGGACGTTGTCTGATCATAGAGGTATTAGAATCACCCTGCGCCTTGGGATGGGAGAGGTGAAGAAATTTCGAAATCCGAGGAGAACTGACTGGGGCAGTTTTGCCTGGGCCTTGGGAAATGATAGGTTAGGTCCGGGTAGACCGCCAGTTGAGGGGGAAGACCTGGATCAGAGAGTGGATCGGACCACTCGCACGATTGTTCGCGCATATGAGACTTCATGCCCTGAGCATGAGGTATTGCATAGGAAGGTCCAGTGGTCTCATAGGAAGGTTGATGTTTGGTCTCACACGCATGACTGTTTTTCAAAGTCTCTCAAGAACTTCTCGGTAAAAATGTTGGTTTACCATTTGGCATTAAGGCACAAATTCTTTGTGAACGATTCCTTGGTTATCAAAAAAGCAAATCAGCATGCATTTGAGAGGCTTTGAAGGAGTTCTTGAGAGACTTTGAAAAAGAGTCATGCGTGTGAGACCAAACATCAAAAACAAGTGGGTGTTGCATCATGACAATGCTCCGTGTCACACCGCGATTTCTATTAATGAGTATTTGGCCAGTAATAACATTCCTGTGGCTCCTCAGCCTCCTTTTCACCCGATCTAGTCCATGTGACTTTTTTTTGTTGTTCCCCAAATTGAAAATCACCTCAAGGGACGTCATTTTGGAACATTGGAGAATTTCAAATCCCGTAACCGCAACTGAAGTCTATTCCAGTATCCGAGTTCCGCACACTGCTGACGAAATGGAAAACCGTCTTCAGCGTTGTGTGGCTTCCCAAGGTAGTTACTTAGAAGGGGACAATGTTTAATTGTAACTTTATTTGAATAAAAAAAAGATAAAAAATCAGTCTCATTACTTAATTTACACACCTCGTATACTAGAAATGATGCAATAATGTATTGCAAACTATAATAGTACAAATAGGAGAAATTGGTGTGATAGGGGACCGGAAATTATAGTGATTGACCTGTATATCTTACTGAACCTAATAGCAAAATAAAATACTTAAAAAAATTGCATTGACTAGGAAAGATGATGTCAGATTTTGTTATTATATTTTGTTTTTTTTCTTTCTAATCACCTTTATAAATGAAAATGGAATGCCCTGATAATAATGATAAATTATAACGCATATTGAAACCTGCACAAGGACAGATCCTTATACATATAATATATAAGAACACGTTTAATAGTATTATTAGGCATTAATGATAGAACAGCATGAGGATGACGCGCATATTTTTATTTTTGATGGTTGCCATTTTTATAAGTGAAGGTTTGCAGTCCAAAATGTAGTAAAATATAGGTAAATTTATTTTGTAATATGAAAAAAAACAAAATAGATACAACCTTAACTGTGGAAAGGGATTTATTGGGTATAGCCCATTGTCTAAAGAGCATGTTGAGACATTATGTATCTGACTACTTTAGGCCTTATAGCCTAAACTAGGGTAACTAGGGGAGGTATTAGGTGTTCATTGAGAATGTTTGTGAAAAATATTTACTTAGTGAAGATTCCCCAAGAGCCTTGGAAACTGTGTATATGTTTTTCCTAATATTCAATCGTTAAATTTACCTTACGCAAATATAAATTATTTGCCAATGTTTACTAAGCTTTATCATGATAATGATTATGAGTAAGAGATCAAAAAGAAGAATATTTAGAATACAATATGATTGTATCTCACACGATAAATTTAGATGATTTGTTCTTCGTAATATTATAGTAAAAATTTTCGTTTTTTCTTTAACAATCTATTGACATTCTAGAGAATTGCGAGATAACCTTTTCTAGAAACCCAATTTTTTATGAGATATTGGGGCGGAATAATTAAATTTTTCATGAATTCATTATATTAATAAGGTTAATCTGCAATTTTTTTTTGTTTTCATGCGCACTGCTCGCAATTTAGGGGGAAAATTAGTTTTTATTACTTCCTTCATTTTTATATTACTTCCTTCATTTTGTACTACAAGTTTACGTTCACAATTACTTTTCTCCTACTTTTTTATACATGGACTTCAAGATTGTACTAATTTTAAAGTTTGCCCGATCTCATTAATGTTAGCCAAACTTAATAGAGCAAATTGGTCGTTTAGAGAGACACAACTGATACAATTTTTACCAGAAAAATTGTATTTGGCCCAATTTTAGGACGTAACAACCAAGAAAGTAGTAACGCATTAGTATTATTATGTTTAGATGGACTTGTTAGAAAGCATCATTTGTATTTTATTTAAATATTCCAATGGCTTTTTCACGTTTTAACAAGCTCAATAGACAGAGAACATTCAAAATTCGAATTTTACTTAAAAATATCTCTCCAATTATAAATAGGCTTGTTGAATCACCTACTTGTTCCTGATTTTTCATGTCTGAACATTTATAAGATTTCATTTGATGAACAGTAAACAATGTGCCACCTTATCATTTTAAGACTTACATAATGTAAAATGACACAATATATTGTATTCTTAGGATTTATCAAGTTTTTCGTATGCTTGTTCTGTCATTTCTGTGGAACAGTAATAATTTTGCTATGAATTTTCGCATTTCTGCACTATTTTGTAAGAAAATGCATGTGCTATTTCGAGTAAATTATATTTAGCGATGTTACCGCTCATGAATACTGAGAATATTTTTTAGTTTTATTGTGTTTATTCTTAATTTTACAGCGAATTTTCACATCTCTTCATAAGTTTTCAGGACATACTTATGCTATAATCCATGTCGTTGTTGTTAGATATGATAATGTTTAGTGTTTTATTTAATGTGTTTGCATTCAATAGTGTATCCCAAATATTTAATCAACCTAATGTTTCAGAT
Source organism: Triatoma infestans (assembly GCA_011037195.1). Taxonomy (NCBI): domain Eukaryota; kingdom Metazoa; phylum Arthropoda; class Insecta; order Hemiptera; family Reduviidae; genus Triatoma; species Triatoma infestans. The sequence goes on from JAAEAF010001831.1 coordinate 182,589, forward strand.
AAACTATGATTTGCTTCATTAAATATATTATGGAGGATTCTTACTGAAATTACAATTATAAGGGAAAAAATGTTTGGTCATGGAAGTCTCCTTGATATTTTTCAATATTAGTTTAATTATAACAAGTTGCTTGCAGCCATCGTTTCTGACAGTGGATTTTCTAAGGACAACAAATTTTGAATCGAATATATAATAAAAAAGACTGTTTTCTTTGAATTAATGATTACAATTTACGGAACAGACATCTTAAATTAAGCATATTTGACTGTAAAAATAATGTGACCAGCTACACAGATTGCCAGGCATGAATATTATACCATACATATTGGAATCTAAACGAGGATGAGATATACAAAAATATTTTTTAGTTAAAAAGATTAAGAAACTTATCCATGTTCATTGTTTACAGTTCAGATTGTATATTAATAAAATCAAAATTTTCAACATGTAAAGGTAAAATACATGTTGAATCTTGAAAAACACGATAGATTATGACTAAAAATCTAGGTTAGAAGAAAAAAAAAATATGTCTATTTAGACGTGTTGTGACCTGTTAGAAGGGGAGTGAGTTGAGACAGTCTAGATGGGGGCTGTCCCAGTTACATATGATAATTAGCACAAAATTTAGGACTTGCATTTCATGAGCTAACTAAAGTGTCGTCATAATATTGTAAGGTTAGAGAAAGTGTGTGCGTCATTTCTAATTTTCATTTCTAATCTTCACTGCGATAAGTTACATCATATATGATCCAACAAGGTAAGTTATATGCTGCCGTGGCTTGTATAACTTATATTTGAACTACAACATATGGAGAGCAGCTGAAGAGAGTTTTTCTACCAAACAGCAGGAAAATATCTACTTTGTTTTAGGTTTTTGATAAACAAATAAGACATGAAATAAAATTTGGAGTGATTTGTATAATTTATTTTTGTGAATTTTTAAAGAAAAAGGTAATAATTTATTTATTCTAAAAAATTTTATTTATATGGTGAAGAAACATATATAACATTTGGTAAGTATATTAAATTTTAGCAGAAAGGAAATGTGAACTGTAGCTGGCTGAAGCTTGATCAGGCATGTTCAGACATGCATGGTAACTCATAATAACCATACGTATTAAAAGAGTATTCCTTTCTTTTTTATTATATTCGAAATACTATTGGCTAACATGGGTGGCCGTGATGTGAGGGGTGGAGATATGTATGCTGTTTATGGACAAGAATTGTTAAAACTTGCATGGTGAGTCATCATTTAAGATAAAACAATGGGCAGTGGTTTTGTTTTATATATAGATAGATAAATAAGTAAAAAGTATCATATATACAAACATTAGCTTAGTATAATTTATATCTTCCACAGATTACAACACCTGTAAAAAGGTTCAATTGGCTAAAACTTGAGTGTTGTGCATGCCTAATATATGGCAAAATAACACTTGCGCAGAAGGTAGAAATCCTATTTGTTATATAAGTATTCTGATACATAGATTACAGCGCATGCGTAGTAGATTTAGAAGCTTGAAAGTTGCAATTCTAATGGCTGGCTAGTGTTTTGAGCATGCGTATTAGATGGTGAAATCGGTTATTCGCTAGATCGATCACTGTGCATGCGTCGTAGAGGTCCTCAAAGGTCTCCTCGATCTTGAATTGAGGGGCTAGCCAACCCTACGTCCACGCCGTGAGGACCGGGCAACGCGCTCTTTGAGTGCGGCCAACAGGGCAATGGCGGGCCTGGCGGCAACCCACCGCGGGCCACCTTTTTAGTGTACCCCATCCTGCTTTCCCGTCCAACCCGATCCCTCACTTCCTCTATCGTGGGATGGGGGGTGGATTAGCTGCCCCCTCAGGTAAGGGCGACCCTGCGAACATCCCAGCCCAACATCTTACACGGGGAACATACACAATTACGAACACACACACAACAACACGTACACGCACATAGTACAGACTTGTTAGTAGGGCCCAATCTAAGGTGTTACGCGTTCCGTGCCGAGGGATGGATGGCACAGGGGTACTGTGTCGATAACGGAGCCTCCGGGGTACCGGGCGAAACCCCGGAGTATTTAGCCTTGCCCGGCTAATGCGGGGCTCTGGTCGGGTGGACGACCCTATCCCTAGCTACTCGTGGGAATCACATGGGTAAGAAGAAGAAAAAATTAAAACTTCAGGCATGGATGCCATCGAGAACTGGTGCGACAGGCCATGGGGAGGGGAGAAACCCCACAACCAGCACAGCCAAAGCACCAGTTAGTAGATTCACGGTGACTGCCCAAGGCACAGATGGTGGGGTTCCCGGTCCCGCAGCCACTATGGCCACGGTGGAAACTGGCGTTATGCCAGGGACTGCCAAAGGCCGGGCCTGCGGGCCTGGGGGCTCCTCTGTCCAAAAGGCCAAGGCAAAGGCCGGAAACTTTAAAGCGGGGTCGCTAGAAGCGATCGAGAATATGACAGACAAGGACGTTCAAGCCGCCAGGCTGTCAGGGCTCTCCAGGAAGGAGCTCAAAGCTCGCGTTGAGGCGGGCCAGGAGTATCTTCAGGCCAAACGCCAGTTAATAAAGGAAAACTACCTTCAATGGGTAGAACGTACGACACAGGCGACTAAGAGGCCAAGGTCGGAGGGGGAATCCCCACAGCAGCAGCGGCCGCCCAAGAGGGTTAAAGCCAAGACTGTGGAGAAATCCTACAGTGAGGCTTCCTCATCGGCGAAAATTGCCGTGGTGCAGAAGGGCTTCCCCGATTACCAGTTAGGCATGGATGAACTACAGGCCATCCAAAATGCCATTTTGGGGGAATACGACAAGATCCCAAGAGGCGGGCCGCAGGTCAGGTTGGCCAAATGTGCCCATAAACCAGGGTTCCTTGTCATTACCTGCGTAGGGGACGATAGTCTGGGGTGGCTGAGGGAGATTATCCCAAAGCTCAAACCCTGGGAAGGTGCAAGCCTCCAGACACTCGAGGGGAGGGACATACCGGGCCCAGAGACCTGTAAGGTCTTCATCCCCAACGAGGGGGGTAAGCAGGTTGAGGCCGAGAGGGTGCTCCATCGTTTAGAGGTGAGCAACCAGGGGCTGAAAACCGAAATGTGGAGGGTCTGGGGATGCTTACCCGTTGAGGGTGGGTGTCTCTGGACATTCTCAATGGACAGGGGGTCATTGGCGGAGCTCAAAAGGCTGAACATGTCCCCCTATTTTGGTTGGGGGCGAGTGACTTTTCGTCACAAGCTTCCGAAAAGCAAAAGCTCGGAGGAGGCCAAGGCGATGGAAGTGGAAGGAGATCAGCCACAGGCCGAGAGCTTGGTGAGGGTGGACTTGCCAAAGGGGGGTCAGGGGGGCCTGGAAGGAGAGATGGCGGCGTTGCAGGCTGCCCTGGCCGTACTACCCGTAGGAGAGGGGCGGATAGAGGAGGGGGCGGACGTCAAGGCGGGGGTCCCGGTGGGTGCGTCTCCTGGCGGAAGCGATGCCGGCTTGCTCCACAGGTCTCAAGGCCAGGAGCGGTTGCCGGAGGTTGCGGAAGCCGGGGGGCGACCCTTGGGACCCGGGGCCGACGTTCCGCCCCCCTCGGAGACCTAACATGGCGATCAAGATGGTGCAGGCGAACCTCCACCATGCAAGGGCCGCTTCGGCCGTGCTTAGTAGGAGGTTCGACAGGGAGGGGCTACATGTAGCCCTACTGCAGGAGCCGTGGTGCCATGGGGGGATCGTCCGAGGACTGCATCCGAAATTTGGGAAGGTGCTGTACAACAAGTCTGTAAGTAGACCCCGAGCGTGTATAGTGCATAGTAACAAGGTGAGCTGTGGATTAATACCGGAGCTGTGCTCCGCCGATTTTGTTACAGCTCTCCTAACTATCAACACCGAAGAGGGAGTGGAAAGGCTGGTTATTAGCTCTGCGTACTTCCCCGGTGATGAGGATTTCCCCCTCTGTCTACTGAGAAGAGTAATGGACTACTGCAGAGGTGGGAACTTGCAGCTGGTGCTGGGATGCGACGCCAACGCGCACAACACTGCCTGGGGGAGCACCGATATCAACCAAAGGGGTAAGTACCTTTATGAATTCATTACTGGTGAAGGGTTGCATGTAGCCAATGTAGGCTTGGAACCAACTTTCGTGACTGCAGCTAGGAGGGAGGTGCTGGATGTGACGCTAGCCTCGCGCTGTATGTTGAGTAAAATTGCTCACTGGCATGTATCAAGTGAGCCATCGTGCTCGGACCATAGGCACATAAGGTTTGATATATGCACTCCACCATTGGTCATTACCAGGCTTCGAAGCCCGAGGGAGACCCACTGGGAGGGATTTGTAGGGAGTCTCAGTGAGTCTCTCGGTGACCTTAAAGTGGATGTACGGACAATAGGAAGTCTGGGACGGGCAGTGGCACAAGTAACCGAGGCGATTTTGGACGCCTACAGGGAAAACTGTCCGGAGAAGGAAAGGCCTAATAGGTCGAAGACGGTCTGGTGGAATGATCACCTCGAGAGAAGGAGGAGAGAGGTGAGGAGGCTGTTTAACAAAGCCAAAATCAACCAAGACTGGGCATCGTATAGAAGGGTACTGACGCAGTATAATGTCGAAATAAGGAAGGCCAAGCGTAAAGCCTGGCGAAGATTCTGTGAGGACGTAGCAGACACTTCGGAGTGTGCGAGAATCCACAGAATCTTAGCAAGAGAAGGTACTGCGGACAGGGTAGGGTTCCTGAAGAAAGATGACGGAACCTACACTAACTCGATAGAGGAGTCGCTGGAGTTGCTCATGAGCACACATTTCCCAGGGTCCTCTTATGGAGAGGCCCCTTCAGAGGTTGAGGGGCTGAGAAGGCCTGGTCGGGCGGATTGGAAAATCGCGAATCACGTCATACAGCCGAATAGGCTAAGATGGGCGATTGGAAGATTCAAGCCCTATAAAGCACCAGGCGTGGATGGAATTTACCCCGTCTTCCTGCAGAAGGCGGTGGAGGTGTTGACACCACACCTATGTAGGATCTTTAGAGGCTGTTTGGCCTGGAGATTCATACCGATAGAATGGCAACAGGTGAAGGTCGTGTTCCTCCCGAAAGTAGGGAGATCGGTAGATCAAACGCCAAAGTCGTTTAGGCCAATAAGCCTGTCCTCCTTTCTGTTGAAGGTGATGGAGAGGATGGTTGACAGGTTTATAAGGGACGAGATCTTGAGGATTAATCCTCTCAATAATCGCCAATATGCCTATCAGGCAGGGAAGTCCGTAGATTTGGCTCTGGACGACCTAAATAGGCTACTCCAGAAGTCGCTTGACGACAAGGAAATTGCGGTAGTCACCTTTTTGGATATAGAGGGCGCTTTTAATAACGTGTCCTCAGAGTCTCTTGTTGGTGCACTGACAAGAAGGGGCACGCCCCCTACAATTAGTCAGTGGATAAGGACTAGTCTTTTGGGAAGGACTAATATAGCCACCATCGACAATTCATCTCTTGTGGCCAGGGTGAGTAGAGGCTGTCCGCAGGGAGGCGTTCTGTCGCCATTGCTGTGGACGTTGTTAGCCGATGACATCCTGACCAAATTAACCGCGGAAGGCTTTCATTGCCTAGGGTTCGCGGACGATCTGGCGATCGTGGTGAGGGGGCGGTTCGCGGTAACCGTCTCGGAGCGCACTCAGGGGGCGCTCAATATTGTGAACAAATGGTGTAGAGCGGAGGGTCTCTCCATCAATCCCCACAAAACTCAAGTGGTTCCTTTTACAAGGAAGAGAAATTTACAAGGCTTACAACAGCCAATGCTCGGAGGGGTCGCGATCCCCTTTGCCATGGAAGCCAAATATTTGGGGGTCACTTTTGACCGAAGGCGGACATGGAATTCTCATATTAATATCACCGCACACAAAGCCAAAATCGCCATGGGTAGGTGCAGGAGGCTATGCGGTAAAAGTTGGGGATTAAGTCCGAAGATGGCTCTGTGGATTTATACCTGTGTCGTGAGACCGATGGTAACCCACGGGGCGGTGGCGTGGTGGACAAAGACCTTGCAGATGGGGGGGCCGGGAGCGCTCGGAAGTATTCAAAGGCTGGCCTGTTTGAGTACGACGGGTGCCATGATGACTACCCCCACTGCGGCCTTGGAGGTCCTGTTAAACCTTCCACCACTCCACATCTACGTCCAAGGCGTTGCAAGAGCAGTTGTGGCACGACTACAACAGGGACAAGCACCCATTTATCCCAGGCACACTGGGAAGCATCAAGACCTATGGGAGGAGCTGGAGGCGGACCCGATTTTGGGCCTGCCTACGGATATGATGACTCCTAGGTATGACTTCCAAAAACCCTTCAAAGTCTTGATATTAGACAGAGGGGCATGGAAGAATGGGCCGCCAATTACAGGCGAATCTATGTGGTACACGGACGGGTCCAAGATGGGTGACGGAGTGGGAGCCGGCGTGTACGGGGCTCATCCGAGATGTAATATCTCGGTGAGCCTGGGAAGGCTAGCTACGGTCTTTCAGGCGGAGCTAGTCGCGATTATTATCTGCGCCGCCGAAATAAGAAGACGGGGAGTGCATAACTCCAGAGTCGTCATTTATTCGGATAGCCAGGCTGCTCTGCGGGCAATTGACTCGTGGGAGATCAGCTCAAGGCTGGTGTGGGACTGCCTAGGTGCACTAAGGGAAATTAGTAGCCATAATAAGGTCTTCCTGGTTTGGGTACCTGGGCACTCGGGTCACAGAGGCAATGAGGCGGCGGATCGCCTGGCCCGGGAGGGTTCAATGGGAGCGCTTATCGGGCCGGAGCCGTTCTGTGGTGTCTCAAGATGCCTCAGGAGTGCATCCATTAAGCTATGGATGCAGGACCGATCAAGGGAATGGTGGGTCAAAACTCCAGGCCAGAGACAGGCGAAAAAGTTTATCTATAGCTACTCGCCCAAGCTAACTGCAGAATTACTCCAACTAGGCCGGGTGGCCATAAGGATAGCAGTTGGCATTCTCACTGGCCATTGTAGATTAAACAAGCACATGCATCGCATGGGCCTGGCAACGGATAGCCTGTGCAGGTTTTGTCAGGAAGAAGAGGAGACGGCACTGCATGTGGTATGTCAGTGCGAGGGGCTGGTCTGGCTAAGGTACCGCCTCTTTGGTAAAGAGAAGCTGGTGCCAACAAGCCTCAGCCAGGGCCCTCTCTCGGACCTATTAAGTCTTCTAAGGCAAGCAGGACTCGAGAGGGTGCTCTGATGGCGGGTGCTCTGATTGACCACCTGGGAGCCCCCCCCCAATTCCACAGTTCGGTTAAGGACAGGATAGGGGGAGGGTCTCCAACTAGGGGGGTGCCACAATAGATCCTTGGGGTGTCGCGGTGGCGTAGGCTGAGTAGCCATTCCCCCGGTAGAATCTATCTATCTATCTATCTATGCGTCGTAGATTTAGAAGACTGTAAACTTGCAATGAGATGGCTGTGACGTCATAAAGTGAAAATAATAAGTTATAGATGGGCAGTTTTCTCTGGAGTTTGTCAGTTCTCGGGATGCGTGTGTTGTGTTAAAATGTGAGCAGCAGGCAGTTGGATGGAGTAAGTAACTCTTCTTTTTTTTCTTTATGACTTGTTAAAAGTTGGGTTATGATGAAAATAATTATTATTAAGCTGCTTGTAAATAATGCGTTCCTATTGGCTAAGCGTGTGAGTGCCGCAATTCCATTAGCTAGTGCGTATAATCGAAATACGAGGGTGGTTTGAAAAGTTCTCGGAATGTACTAGAAAGAAGTGTCTTACCTCGGTGGAACTGCTTTTATTTTTCAACATAGTCTCCCTGTAGACTAATGCATTTGGTCCAGCGATGTTCCAATGCCTTTATCCCATCTCGAAAATGAGATTCCTCCAGGCCTGCAAAGTACCTCTCCAATTCGGCTGTCAGTTCTTCCGTTGTAGGAAATCTCCGTCCACGAGGAATATTTTCAGCTTGGGGAAGAGATGAAAGTCTGATGGTGCCAAATCAGGTGAATAAGGTGGATGTGGCAACAATTCGTACCTCAGTTCATGGAGTTTTGCCATGGCAATAACACTTGTGTGCGGGCGGGCGTTGTCCTGATGAAAGATGACTTTCTTCCTTGCCAAACCAGGCCTTTTTTCGCGTATCTTTTCCTGTAGTTGGTCTAGGAGGTTTGCATAGTATTGCCCCGTAATTGTTTGGCCAGTAGGAAGATAATCTATCAGCAGAATGCCTTTTGCATCCCAGAAAACTGAGGCCATGACCTTTCCGGCCGAACGTACTGCCTTTGCTTTCTTTGGTGGTGGTGGCTCAGCATGTTTCCACTGCTTTGACTGCTGTTTTGTCTCTGGGTATAGTAGTGGGATAAAGTTTCACCTGTAGTCACAAACCGGCGCAAAAAATCTTGTTGGCTGCGCTGAAAACGGGCCAGACTTTGTTCGGACATTTCCAATCTGGTGCGTTTATGGTCCAATGTCAAGAGCCGCGGCACCCATCTTGCCGATAATTTTTTCATTCCTAATTCTTCGGTTAAAATGTGATATACCCGTTCAGATGACATCCCTATAGCTTCAGCAATCTCTCGCACTTTCAGTCGACGATCCTCCATGACCATTTTATGCACTTTTGCGATAAATTCTGGGGTCGTAGCACTTTTTGGCGGTCCACTACGCGGATCATCATCTAAGCTCTCCCGACCAAATTTAAACTCGCTGGTCCACTTGGCAACAATTGAATATGAAGGAGCAGAGTCCCCCAGTGTGTTCTGAAAGTCGGCATGAATTTCCTTTGCTATCATACCTTTCTTTACAAAGTACTTAATCACTGCTCGAATCTCAGTTTTTTCCATTGTCACAAATCACTACGCGGGAACAACAACAAAGAGTCGTCACTACCACTCTCCTGCAGCAAGAGCACAGACGCGCCACGTGTTCACTCACAAAGGATGTGTGATTATCGCGCGGGAACCTCGTTGCTCTAGCACTGATATCTAGCGGTGATTCCGAGAACTTTTCAAACCACCCTCGTACAATATAGTGCTACATTCTGATTGGTTGAGAAAATGACGTCACTAGAATCGGTGGGGATAGCTTGTCCATATCTCTTAAGAAGATTAAGTCTTAACATTGTATATCATTGTATAAACAGGATTAAGTATTAACGATGTTCGAAATGAAAAATAATAAACTATTTGCAAAGTTGGACAGGTGTTCATGACTCATTGTATATGCAAATATTTTTTTCATAGTAGGATTAAAAAATATTGTAACGTGAGTAACATGCTCGAACAGGCAAGATATGTTCATTTGAGTTCAAAGTTTAATAAACAAAAATCATAAATAAGAATTAAGATAAGATTTTTTTTCTTTTATAATGAATAATAATGTTAATGAGGGCAAAGTTTATGTTCAATGACAAGTGGTAACATGTCCGGGCAAGCAAGGTATGTTAGAAATAAATAAAATAAAACTTTTCCTAGATGAGTCATTGTATATACTTACATTTTTCTTAATAGGATACAAAGCATGCTAAGAAGACCTGTGGTAACAGGTCCGGACAGGCAAGAAAGGTAATGAGTACAAAGTTTTATTTTTTCTTAATAGGATTAAGTATTAATAAACTATTTCCTGGATGACTCATTGTAGTTTCTTTGCATTTTTCTTAATAATTAACTAACATGTTCGGCCAGGCAAGATATATGTTGTTTTGGGTACAAAGTTCAATTAACAAAAGAGTACAAAGCGATTAAGGTAAGAATAAATATTTTTTTTTCTATTTAGTACAAAGTTTAATTTCAAAAGGTGATGCAATAACTAACCTGTTGTGATAGAAGCAATAGATAGTGTTTTTTCTTATTAATAAATTATATTCATAAAATTGATAATAATCAATATGGATAATCGATATTTGTAATCGACATATTGCGATTAGCAGGGAAATACTATAGGCTGTGCGACGTTGTCTGAACAGGAATTGTCTAGAAGGCAGTGGTTTTGTTATATATAAAAATAAATCTTCGATATATTTTTAATCGATAAGGCAGTGTGCAGACAGCTGTTGTGTGTGACGTTATACGAATAATATATTGAGTTTGACTAAAAGGCAGTGGTTTTGTTATATATGTAAAATTAAATATTTAATACATTTTTAATTCATTAAGGCAGTGGCAATGTGACGTCATAGGAGTGGGGATAATGTTACTACTGTAAGTTGTACTATCTGAAACTGTCAGTTCTAAGTGTGTGTTCGGTATGTGAACTTCGTTACAGCTACTACAGCCCTGAAGAGGGGGTAAGTAAATATTTATTTTCTATTATTATTATATGTGTGTGAAAATTGAATTTCCACTCCGCCATATTTTTTTCTATTATTTAATTTTTTTCGAGAGTGGGGCGAGGCGAATAAAATTATAATAGTGCGGGGGGTGAAGTTAAAATACAAATGTACGTTGAAAAGTATAGCTAGCGAGAGGACCATTGTGGCCGACTGGTTATGGTGATGGACTTCCAACCTAAAGATTGTAGGATCGAATCGCAGGTAAGACAAGTTTTTTCATATAAAATAAAAAATAATTCGTTGTGGTGGTTGGTTCCGCAGAGCTGGAAAGCATCAGAGACATTTTCCGTGGTAGCCTGCTTCATTTTGTGGTCATCGACCGGTTTTCGGGCGTCGCCCATCTTCAGGATGCGTTCTTCAGACAGTGTGCCAACACAGACTCGTACAGAGACTTAGTTCACACTAACTGAGGTCCTCTCTACAGAGACCTCATCCACTCATACAGAGACCTCAGTAGTTGAAACTAAGTTTCTGTACGAGTCTGTTTTTGGCACACTGTCTGAAGAACGCATCCTGAAGATGGGCGAACGCCCGAAACCGGTCGATGACCACAAAATGAAGCAGGCTACCACGGAAAATGTCTCTGAAAAAATAATTCCCCTCTTGCCCAGAGTAGGGAGGTGTTAGCGAGGGATGGGGAAGGTAGAAGTGTACGTTGAAAACTACAGCTAGAGACCGGCTGCTATGGCCGAGAGGTTAGGGTGATGCGACTTCCAACCTAAAGATTGTAGGATCGAATCGCAGGTAAGACAAGTTTTTCACATAAAATAAAAATAAAAAATACCCCTCCAGCCTTGAGTCAGGAGAGGGGTGGTGTGTTACAGTGTTAGGTTCCGCCATCTTGTTGTGCCGATGGATTGACCATGGAGGTGGAAAGAAAATGGAGTCATCGGTTTGGATGAGAGTTTAAGGAGTGGGGGTGAAAAGAAAATGGAGCCATCTATTTAGATATTAGGCTAATCGAATTGGATGCTAAACTAAGGGGTAGGGGTCATCGGTATGAATGTTAGGTTAAGGGGTGGGGGTAATGGAGTCATTGGATGTTAGGTCAAGGAGTTGGGAGAAGGAAACACGGTCATCGGATTGGACGATAAGTTAAGGGGTGGGGGTGGAAAGAAAATGGAGTCATCGATTTGGATGATAAGTTAAGGGGAGGAGGTAAGCGGGCATGGTCTAGAGAGTTGTTGAAATCGATGATAGGTCAGTGGTGGGGGTAAGTGGGTGCGGCTTAAGTGCTCGTCGATTTCGATGACGGCGAAGTGGAGGGGGTAAGAGGGCGTGCCCTGAGTGCTCATCCAGTTCGATGATTGGTCGACGGGGAAGTGGTTTCTTCTTTATTTCTACACTCCAGATATCCTTTATTTCCTACACATCAGGGAATCTTCAAGAGCATCGAACGATACTCTGTCCAATGCCCCTTCAACATAAAGGAAAAACCCTGAAGCATATTCCTTTATCTCCTAGATCCTATCCTACCGACCAGACTTTGCAAAGCAGTTTCGGTCGATTTTCCTATTGTACAAGCATGTTGTTTGGATGGGGTGGATGGTCCTTCAAAGGACCATCAGAAATATACCTATCCAATCAAACTTTCCAAAGATTTTAGTAGGAATGACATAAGACTTATAGGTCTAAATGCCTTAAGGTCAGAGTAGTCAGTTCTTCCTGGTTTAGGAATAAAGACCACCCTAATTTCCCTCCTAATGTTGGCACATAACCAAACATAAACAACCTTTAAAAATCCTTATCAACACCTTCGTCAGTACATCCCTACCATTTTGTAACTGACAGGGATAAACTCCAGGTGACTTAAATGGTGAGAATGAATTATCAGGATAAAACCTGTAAATGGTGAGAAACTTTGCACTGCCCAAACCACACTATCCACAGTAACTACCTCGTCCACGGTAACCAGGTCCTAGGTTCCAGCTTCCTCCCACCAACCGCAGGCGAGGCAGTCCTGTTTATGTTTTTGTTATCCGGGAAATGGGTATTAAACAGGAGCTGTAATGTCTACAATTCTCCTCCTGTAAAGGAACCGTCAGGATATCTTAAAGTACCCAATAAGTTCAAACCACAAGGTCACCTTATCTTGTTCCATTTCACTAAATTAAATCGAATAATAACTATCATATACGTATTTTGTCAGTTCAATTAATTTAATATCAATTATGTTGACTAAAAACTAATTTAAATTTTTAGAAAAAATAATTGAATACTATTAAAGTATGAATCACTGTAACAGTATTATGTAACCAAAATTTTTCTTGGCAAAATAATTACTACAAGTACAAGCATGTTTTGCTTTTATTGATTGACATAAATTATCAAAGAAATAGGCAAGCAAATAAGAAAAAAGCATAGAAACTAAAGTTGGGCGCCAGATTAATACTAATAACTTTTAATACTAATACTAATCCAAGTTCTTTAACCTTTTTAGATAAATGTTCTTTAAACCTTTTATATATATACTAATAGTTCGAATTTAAAATTTAGAACGACAGACGACATAGACAAAAGATAGATCAGCGTTTAAGCAAATAATAGCTTTAGTGCCAATGTGTAATGAGGCGGTCAGGTATATAATCTTCATCATTAAAAAAGCAATGTAACCTGTAAGCAGTAGTCAGCAAGTTAGTGTGCACGTTTACCCGGAGAAAAGCATGTGCTGTAAGCCAGAAATAAACATTTGTAGAAAGTAATTAAGCTTGTGGTATTTTTCTGTCTCCTTTCCCAGTAAAAAGGGGCTAAGTCTAAACATAAAAGTGGTCCTCCAAACCGGGTAAAGCGTAGTGTATTAAAATAATAGTTATTGTTGACATCAAATTATTGACAGTTTGAGTGATTATAAATTTCAGAAGAAATTGTATATTTTAATCAAGAAACAAAAAGAGGGTTTACTGACCAGGTTCAGTAAGTACTTAGATCAGATTAACTGGGAAAAAGCAGATATAAATATTATGAAGGTTAAACTTGAGAAAAATAGAGCCCTTATGGGATAAATTTGAGAATGTACAAACGGAAATTGAATTATTAGATCCTGAAAATAAAAAAGAATTAACAAAAGAGAAGTGAACTTATTAACAATCTGTCAATTAGCTGTGAGCTTAAAGCTAATTCAAATAGCAATTTGACAAATTTGCAAGAAAATGATCTAGACGAAGTAAGTGGAAAAAGCGTAATTAAGCTACCAGAGTTAGAATTACCTACTTTTGACGGAACATGAGAAGAGTTTCATTCTTTTAAAGAACAGTTTTAGTCATTGATTGATTGTAGAAAAGATCTTGTATCAGCACAAAAATTTAGATATCTAATAAAAGCATTAAAGGGCGATGCAGCAATGCTAGTCAAGGCCATGGAGGTAACAAGTGAGAATTATCAGCAAGCATGTGAAGCCCTCGAAGTCAGATTTGATAACAAGAGTTGGCTAGTGAACAGACATGTAAAGGCAATTCTAGATTGCGAAAAGATAGATAAGACGGTGCAGCGCGAAATTCAAACCCGTATAGATGGTTTCATCACACTTATCTTTAAAATCGTTAGGAATGCCAATGGAACAATGGGACGGTCTTCTAGTTCCTGTTATTTTGAGGAAGTTGGATGCAGCAACAATTCAAAAGTGGGAGCAGATCGGAAAAGGATACGATTTCGACCACTGGTGGTTGATGAGTTTTTTGCAGGATAGAGCGATTTATTACGAGCTATGGAAGAAGAAAAAAGTACACGTATTCCAGCTGGAGATAAGCCGAAACCAAGATTTGGTAATTCAAGAAATCTACATGTGAGAACATCCGAAAAGAATACTACTTCAGCAAATCTTGCGTGCTACTATTGCCAAAAGCCACACAAATTATTTTCATGCAGCTTGTTTAGAGCGTTAACAGTTCCAGCCAGAATTAATGAGATAAAAAGATTAGGACTGTGCGAAAATTGCTTTTTAAAAGGGCATTTGTCTGAAAGTTGTACAGGCATAAGATGCCGCTTATGCACAGGGGCGCATAATACCTTGTTGCATAAATATGTTAAAGATAAGGGAGCTAAGGAAAATATAAATAAAGAAGACAAATCAAGCCCTAACTCAGCATAAGTGTCAGTGGAAACGCACTTGCATACAATCCAAAATCTATTAAGCCTGTGATTTTACTTTTAACTGCAATAGTGCACCTATTGGTCAAAAATGAGAAGACTTTAGAACCTCGAGTTTTTACTCGACAGTGGATCTCAATCAAATTTTATAAGAGAGATTCGCAAAGCTATTGAATTTACCAAATTGCGAGAAAGGAGTAACCGTAAGTGGAATAGGAGGAGCAATTATTAGTCCATTAAATAGTGTTGAATGCCCTATTAAGTCAAGATATTCGCAGTATAAGAAGAAGATGGAATTTTTAGTTCTTCCAAAAATAACCCTGCCTCTGCCGGAACTTAAAGTTAACACATATTATTGGGATATTCCACAAGAGATATTTTTAGCAAATCCCAAGTTTGATAAGCCTGGTCATATCAACGCATTAATTGGAGCCGAACATTTTTTCAACCTGTTGAAAAGTCAATAAATCGCTTTAGGGGATAATTTACCAAAATTGCAGCATACAGAGCTAGGATGAATAATTGTGGGCAAGATAAGTAAGCCACTATCAGCGAGCTTGAGTGAGCAGAATATGGTTTGTTGTGATTGCTCTCTAATTGAAGAGAATTTAAGAAGGTTTTGGAAAATTGAAGAAGTAACCGATAGACCAATGTTATCAGTAGAAGAGAAAATATGTGAAAACTTATTTAAGGAAACTTCAAGGCAAAATAAAGCAGGAAAATTTATAGTTAAACTTGCTACTAAGGGAAATATCGAAGACTTAGGAGATCAGAAGACATTGCCCTCAAACGGTTTTATCATCTAGAAAGAAGGTTGGAGAGGGATAAAGCACTTAACAAGGAATATATTGCCTTCATAAGAGAATATTTAAATCTAGGATATCTGAAGCTTAATAAATCTGAAGAAAATGACAGATTAGAATATTATATGCCTTATCCTGCGTAATAAATAAGCTCAGCTCGACGACGAGACTACGTGTGATGTTTGACGCGTCAGCGAAGTCAAGTTCTGGGCGGTCGTTAAACGATTTGCTGATGGTAGGCCCAAAGATGCTGGATGATCTTTTCTCAATAATTTTGAGATTTAGACAGCATAAATATGTTATTAAAGCGGATATCACTGAAATGTACCGCCAGATATGGATAGCTGAGGAACAATTGTCTTCAAAAAATTTTATGGAGAGACGAGCCAAGTCAGCCAATTAAAAAATACTGTTTAAGGACCGTAGCTTACGGCACGGCCTCAGCATCTTATTGAGCGACAAGATGTTTAAAACAAACAGTGATAGAGGAAGGAGTATACAACCCAGACTGAGTAGAGGCCGCACTGAATGATTTTTACATGGATGATCTGCTTACAGGAGCTGATAGGGTAGTAGAGTTAGTTATCCAAGGTACAAATGGCAGTAACGGAAATGCTAAAGAAGGCGCATTTTGAACTGCACAAATGGTGTGCTAATGAACAGTCATTTTTGCAAATGATTCCCGAGGAGAAAAGAGAAAGGAAATATATCACAGAGCAAGGAACCAATGCCAATATACGTAAAGGATAAATCTGGGCAGGTTCAATTGTTATGTGCCAAGACGCGGGTAGCTCCACTTAAATGTTTAAGTTTGCCGCGCTTAGAATTATGCGGGGCTCTTATTTTAGCAAGATTGATGGTCAAGGTGCTAGCCGCACTGCGGGTGAAGTTTGGAAAAAGAATTTTATGGTGGGACTCCACCATATTAGTTGCCTGGTTAAACTCATCTCCAGGTAGGTGGAAAACATTTGTACCTAACAGAGTCTGCGAAATTCAGGAAATGACAACAGGATTTGAATGGAGACAAGTGAAAACAGAAGATAACCCGGCAGACAAGATTTCAAGAGGTATATATCCATCACAAATTGTGGATGATGTCTTGTGGTGGCATGGAACCCCATAGGTCAGTAAGACAGAAGCTTGGCCTATGCAGCCTACCACAGGATCAACTACTACAGAAGAAAGAAGAGTAACTAAAGTGTCAGCTGCGATATAGCCAGTGATAGATTGGGATAGGTTTTCATCTTATACCGATTGTTATTTTTAGACTTATCAGATTAAGCCAAACGGTAATTAATACAACGGGGCAATATCTGGGAGCGAATGGTCACAAGCTGAGGAGGCTATTATTAAACTGGTTCAGAGCGAATGTTTTGGAGAGGATTTGAATTATCTACGCAAGATCAAATTTTTCCAAAGAGTAGGATAAAAAACTTGTGTCCGTTTATCGATAAGGCAGGAATAATAAGAGTTGGTTGTCGATTAAGTAAGGCTACTGCAATACCTTATGATCAGCGACACCCATATCTGGGAAGCATGGAATTACAAAACTGATAGCTGAGGGAACAGAATTACTGGTCATAAGAGGACGAGATTTAGTGCGAAAGGTGGTACATAACTGCGTAAGGTGCTTCAGAAGCACGCCAAAGATAGCGAAACAACAAATGGGAAACTTAGCGACCGCAAGATTACATGCTGAACGAGCCTTTTTGCACACCGGAATTGATTACTGCGGACCTTTATTCATAAAGGCAGGGTCTCAGCGCAATGCAAAATTAAAGAAGGCATATGTGGCGGTTTTCATATGCATGACAGTAAAAGCTGTACATCTTGAGTTGATGGGCGATTTAAGCACAGCAGCTTTCCTTGGAGCGATGAAAAGATTTTTTGCGCGACGAGGGACATGGTGTCGAATTTTTTCTGACAATGGTTCAAATTTTAGGGGTGCAGAAAGAAAGCTTAAAAGAATGTTTGCACAAGTATCCAAAGACGAAGACATACTAAGTTATCTTGCACGGGAGGAAATCCGCTGGGAATTTATTCCTCCATATGCCCCTCATTTTGGTGGGTTATGGGAATCAGCGGTGAAGTCGTTTAAATTTCATTTCAAAAGAATTGTAGGGCAAGCACGTTTAACATATGAAGAAATGATAACATATATGTGTCTAATAGAATCCAGTTTGAATTCTCGACCTTTATATTCCTTGACCTCTGATCCTAACGATCTCTACCCACTTTTTAATAGATAAGGTGATGCCTTAACGGCTATAGCACAAGTGAATTTGATAGACAGTAAGACAACGACGCTTACACGCTGGCATCGTATCACTCAAATGTTTCAACATTTTTGGGCAAGGTGGACTAAAGAATATTTGTCCAGTTTGCAAACCCGATCCAAGTGGGTGAAGAAGGAATTCAATCTACAAGTTGGACAACTGGTTTTATTAAAAGAGGAGCAGTTCCCACCGTTGAAATGGCCTTTAGGCCGCGTCACAGCCGTCCATCAAGGTTCAGATGCACTAGTGAGAGTTCTGACGATCAAGACAGTAGCTGGTACCTTCAAGAGGCCTGCATGCAAGGAGTGTCCGTTGCCTACAGTAGCAACATAGTAGGAGAGAATCCAGTCCAGCAGTAGCATGAGTTAAGAGAACCTATTGTTTGACTTTATATTCCGTTACAGTTTAATCAGCTTTTATTTTGTTAAAATTACTGATTCTTTTTTTTTTTTTATTACTTAGGCCAGTGCCAGAATATGATGATTAGTTTAAGTTAGTTGAACACCTATGGACCTAGCCTAGGGTATTCAAAGGGGCGGCATGTTTAAGCAAAAAATTGTTTTAGCGCCAATGTGTAATGAGGCGGTCAGGTATAAAACCTGCACCATTAAAAAAGTAATGTAACCTGTAAGCAGTAAGTAAGTCAGCAAGTTAGTGTGCACGTTTAGCCAGAGAAAAGCATATGTTGTAAGCCTAAAATAAACATTTGTAGAAAGTAGTTAAGCTTGTGCTTTTTTTTCTATCTCCTTTCCCTGTAAAAAGGGGCTAAGTCTAAACAATCAATCAGTCAAACAGTCAGTATTCTCACTCGCCAGCGCAACTCTGCCATCTGTCGGCGAAGGGATTGCCCTTAGGACAGGTCATGCCTTCTATTGGCTACATCTGGTTAACATAACTCATTTCACAGAAATAATTTATTTGTGGCGTTATATATGTCATTTAAAGATTTATTTGTCATGTTCTTGTTACAATGTACACATGGTACTGATCCGAATGTAGCACTGTTGCTATACAGACACTTTATATTGTCTAAACTGGGCTATAGACGTGGGATTTAGATTGCGGGGTAAGCTATGCCGTCGAAACTCGATAGATTAAAGCGATTCGCAGCTGCTTAGGAACTATGCTCTCTCTAATCCTCTCTTGGCGGAGGCCAAAGAACAGGAAGACAAATTATTGGTTTAGCGTATCTCATCCGATAAGTTGTTAATAGAAAAACGCGCCCTGACAACATGTATATCGGCATTTTCCGAAATGGTCTTTACACATAGATTCTAGAGGAAATAAGAACTCCATTGCTCGTTAGCAATGTAAACCTCTTTAGCATTATAAAATATAGCAGCACCTAGCAGCTGCACTGTTTGACAAAAACTCCTGATGTTGGGCGAACGCCCGAAGCCGGTCGATGACTACACAAAGAAGCAGGCTATCATGGAAAATATCTCTCATGATACACAATACTCACTACTCACTATTTTTTAGAAATTTTCAGCAAAAATCAGGAAGGCCAGAGAGGTAAGAAGCTGCAGCCTTAGCAGATGAAGAATAAGAATATTAGAAGAATCCAGAGACTGATTAAACATTTTGTTGAAAAGATGGGACTGTTGTTTTTTCACCAAATTTTTTATTTTCACCAAAGGCAAAACGCCAAAAACCTTAAATCCAATATCGAAACAAAACCAAATAAAAACAATAAAAAAAAAATTGAAAATGATTATATCATTCAACTCTGAATAAAAGTGTAGTCTAGATACCTCATGTGGCTGACAGTTGTGAACACCCCAACCTGCATGTTTACAGTTTATTAATTTTTGTTCATCTCCAGTACATTCCACATCGTCTAATAAAAATGTATGATCATTCGCTACGGAAGAAGAGGGGAGAGCATGGCGTTTAACTTGTACAGCTCCTAATGAATATCCAAGATTTCTGCAAGCAACATCTGCAGCCTTCAAGTCGAACTGGTCATCGCAGATCAGACCCCAATTACCTCCAGCTGCAAACATCATCTCAGAAAAATTGCCATTTAAATAAAGCCACTTAGTTTATCTATTCTCTCTGTATTGTTTCCTATTCTATACTTGTAATATATAAGGTTAGATATTTACAGAGTATAATCTAAATTAAAATAATTTGAATAGATTGGCGATGAAAGTCAAATTTCAACAATGCCCATCAATGGAGAATCCTTGATGCGTAAAACAAAAAAAGTAATTTGAAATCAACCATTCCAAACTCTGACATACCGAATACTTGAATTGTTCCTTCGTTAGTTACATTACTACCAATCAATTTTATTTTGAATTCATTTTCAAGCCAAGTGCAGTTCTTTTCATCTGATTTATCTCCACAATCATCTTTATTGTTACATATCTGCAATTTAATAAATGGTTAATGTAAACAATAGAAAAATAAGAACTTCTATAGTTGTTGGAGGTTTGTATTGCTAATATTAAGCAGAATCCAACATGGAGCAAACACTGGCCCCAACTATGGCTTGTTTATCATGATTTGAAACAAGTACGTGCAAAAAGTATTTTTCATTTCACTTACATCTGTGTTTGCTGTAACGATTCAGTACTGTTAGCATAAATTGCCCCTAGAAATCTGTCTATTAATTCAAAAGTGAATCAATCACTTGTTCTTCATTCAGCCAGATCGTTTCCGGTAGAGCCAAATGTTTGATATGAAAATAACCCTTAGCCTTTGTTTCAAATAAATTTGGAAGACATATATTCTTATTAAGTTCCAGTTTATGTTGTCTATCTCTTTTTCCTTATCATATTGTCAACGATTCTATTCTATTATAGAATATGGGGCTGCGTAGGGGAAGGAGATGCGCTTAGGCCTCAAAGCCCCTTTGTGCTCGTTACTTACATCAGCCGCGACTCTGAAATGAATCAAGTTCCAAAGACCATTCGATCACCTTGCCTCATATGGAGGAAGAAAATAAAGATTAAGGAGTTATGGTTGTTATCTCCAACCCTGATCAAAGATCAAAATAGCTAACCCATCGAGAAGGATGGAAAAGTCATGAATTTTCTTTCTCTCGGGAAACAGTTGTGATGATGTCCCCACGATGCAGACTACGCACCCAAGGAATTAAAAAAAAATCCCCCTTAGTAAAAACTACCAACACATTATAACTAAAAGTGGGGCTGCACAACTATATATATTATATTTATATAACCTAAAATAATATCATATTCTTTTTAATTCACAATATTGTTAAAATGCTTACTGTACTATTACTCAAACATTTTCCATTAGCACAAACAAATGAATTTTCGCAGCGTAATGATCTCGATTTCAATTCGTAATAATCCCAGTTTTCTAGACCTTTAACAACTGCTCCAGAAAGACCGATGTTGCTGTCGCTAAGCCAGCACATCTTATCTTTAAGGCTGAAATAAAAAGTTTAATTAAAAGTTCAAATAATTTTATTTTTTGTGAAAATTAAAGAAAAATATGTTTTACAACTAGTTTTTTTAAAATAATTTCCAATACTTACCGTTACATTGCAAACGAATATTTTAAGCAATGTGGAAATATTTTTAATTCATGTAATTTGTCAAATTTAATCTCCAGAGGAATTAATTCAAATTATGCAAGGTGTTCAGAAATTACTTCATGTTTAAAATATAAGCTACTGGTGTTTCAAAATCCATGTTCTATTAGAACTATAACTTACTTAAGGGGATTAAGTCTCCATTTAGTTTATTATGGTTTATACTAACGAATATGTAAAAGAGCGGCAGTCTTCATTGTTAATGCAAATTCTGGCACATGCTGATATGGTAGTATTCTTAATTATTTCTATATCATAACCAGGAAGTTTAGAATGTGTTATATGTGTAAACTTCAATAAAGTATCGGTGCAATTACGTTCATCGAAACCATTTGAACAATCCTAATAAAATGACACCACACTAATTAATTATATAATCTTGGTTATGGTTTAATAATAATAATATTGAAATGCGTTTTTCAGAAGATAAACTTTTCAAAATAATAAAAAGTTGAGTACTCTATTGTGCTGAGTGAAAATATGAAATTGATAGCAATATTGTCAGTGAAGGTGATACCTGGGCCAGGTCATTTTTTTTAATTGGTGGAGCCCTTTCCGAGAAAATTTAAAAATTCCGAACCTATTCTATAATGTCGCACTTCCGGGTAACCAATTTTCTGATTGATCAAAACTGAAATTTTAACAATGCTTTAACCTTCCGTCGGGCGCGGTATTTTCTCAGCGGAATCGGGCGCGGTGTATCAAAATGATCATAATACTTATTTAATTGTTTTTGTTTTAGATTATTATAATTTTATTGCTTTTGGTTACACATATTTAGATTATAAACAAAATGCAAGAATTTCAAAATAATCTAATTTATAAAACTACAAGATTTATAACTTTTCACTAACTTTCAAAAAATTCACAATTTGAAAATTATAATATTTTTACTTAAACACAGAAAAACATAATATCAAAAATGACAATAGACAAACTAAATTATTATTCAAACTCATCACTTTGATTACGTTGTGGACTTTGCAGTTCTTTGCTGCAATCAATGCAAAAATTGTTTGTATGCATCAAACATATAGCTTTCTTGCATGTTTTACACCTATATTTTGTTAATCTTTTTTTCGATGTACATGTCTGACATCTCGTTCGTTTATTGGGTTCTTCAATCTCTCCAGGCTCTTTGTGTTGTTCCTCAAGTACAGGTCTGTAACGTTTAAGTCGCAGTTGAAGATCTATATGCATTCCTGAAGTATCTAAACTTCTTCTAACCAGATGAGGTAAAACTAATGCATGAGACAACTGTTTTAAGAACAATCTTCTCCGAATAGAATTTTCACATTGATCGTTTCCAAAATGAATAATTTGAGCATTGATTCCACTTATATTAATCAAAGCAAAAAATATAACCATAGGCCAACGACGTACATTCCTTGCTACGTTATATGACGCACATAATTTATCAGTGGTGTCTACCGCACCTTTTGTTTTATTATAAAATGTTATTATAGAAGGTTTTTGTTTATCTCCAGTATCAGGGTCTATAGAGTTATCTTCATGTAAGCTTGATGCTAAGATTACGCACTTTCCTTTTTTAGGAACGTACGATACCAAGGTGCAACCTTCTTTGAAACCAAAGAAGCTGGTGTGAATATTCCTCCTCTTGCTTACAATGAACTCTAGTGGAATCTGACGCTTGTTTCTCTTTACTGTTCCAACAAAAGAAAGATTCTTTTTTCGTAACTCATCTATAAGTTCAATACTGGTAAACCAGTTGTCGCAAGTTACATTTCTTCCAGATTGATATATAGGTTTACAAAGTCGCAAAACAACATCCAAGGGTTTGTTGCTTACTCGATATTCGCCTTCAGGCTGTAAGCCAGCATATATTTCTAGATTATACAAATAAAACACTTGGGCGTCCACAAGTGCATAGATCTTTATACCATATTTATTTGGCTTACTGGGTATATACTGTCTGAATCCACATCTTCCACGAAATCCTTCTAATTTTTCGTCTATAGTGACATTTTCGCCCAAACTGTACGACTTTTGACAATTTCTAACGAAAACTGAAAATATTTCGCGAATCGATGAAAGTTTATCTTCTTTTCTTCTTTCATCTCGAGTAGTTCTGTCATCAAATCGAAGACATCGCATAATAAATTTGAACCGTTTTATACTCATCACCAGACGAAATTTTTCAATACCATCACCATCAGCCCCCCAAAGATCTTCCAAACTTTGCCTATTGCTCCTGTTAATACCGGCTAAAAACAAGAGGCCTATGAAGGCTTTCAACTCAGTAATATCTATATGTTTGGTATCTCTCTCACGTTGGAACGACTGTTTGATTGAATCAATGTACTGGTTTGTGTACTGAACGATAACATTCAATATATCATCATTCACAATGCAATTCCAGCATTCCAAAGGAGTTTTTGCCGCCTTTGCATTACCTATTACCCCAGGTAATTTTCGAATTAAATTGTGCCTTCTCGAACGTATCCTTTGAAACGGTGGAGTTTTGTTCCATTTTGTTTCTTTATCCTTTCCCATAAAATAAGCATCATCACTTACTTCATAACCCTCATCATTTTCATCAACTTCCTCCTCCGTGTCTGTATTCTCTTGCCGAATTTCAACTTGATCTTCACCATCACTATCAGTTTCATCTTCAAAATCTTCATCTAGATAATCATCACTCTCTTCAAATAATATTTTGTGAGCTTCTTCAACATCTTTTGGATCGAGTAAATTATAGCGTCTTCCCGCCATAATCAGTGTAATTAATCTAAAATATTTAAAAATATAGATACACTCAGATCATAGTTGTGTGAAGTAAGTTACCTGATAAGATAAAAGTGTAAATGTACTTACCAAACAGAATAAATATAAAAATTATAATTTTTATAAAATATAGCGCGGATGGGCGCAGTGTATCAAAATGATCAAACTGCCTGTAGCAGAAACTTGGAAAAACTAAAAATGAAGTAAACACTGTCATTGTGTAAATGGACGACAATAGTGAGGGTACTGACTCCTAGAGGTCTCTGATATCTCTTGTTTAAAAATAATGAAAAAAAATGTTGTGTATGTATCAGTTAGATCAGCCGCGCCTGACGGAAGGTTAAATAGCTTAACATTATATAAATAGTAGAATCAAACATTAAATTCAAATGGCACTATACAGTATAAAGGGCAATGTAGGGGTCGGTGTAAACATTTACTTAAATCTAACAAAACTGTGTTATAGAATAGACTGTTGTGAGAATGAGTGGGTAGCTACAGCCAAGTAAGGCAGTTATGTACGGTTTGTTTAGAGTAATCAACACAGCACTGGATACCGGGAAGTTTAAGTAGAATACTTGATATTTAAGGATATCATAAGAAGTTCGTTCAAGAAGGTGGGTAAACTATGTAATGTGTAGATATGGCTTGTCAACTTCAGTTAGCTACTGCCCTTTTAGTTACTTTACTCACACAGTTATACACTTGACGTACTTTGGCGTATCATCATGAAATGACGTTGTGCGTGGATGGGAGAAGAAGGAACTATTCCCGTAGGCAAACCAATCAACTCCGCCCACAAAACAGATCACTTGGACTCCAATATCATAATTACGAAACCTTTCCTCAGCTCGTAAGTGCAGAGCAAGCTCTGCCGGGCTGACTCACGATCCCGTGGTACCATTTTGCAGAGAGAACAAGTTCCATTACTTAAAGGCCTAGAATGGTCGCTGGCCCAGCCCTGGACAAGCGAAGCCTGACCACAGCTACGATTTTGCAAACATCCTCCTGGCATTTACCATGCCATTCAGATGAAGCGGGTATTTCGTACCCAATATCATTATGACAAAATTCAAAATTAGAGCACACTCCAGGCCACCGTACCTAGTACATAGCCTATGGTCTCTATATATCCGTCTAGTCCTTCGCATTACCGCGGCTTCGCAAGCAAACTCAACAAAGTCTTTAAAGTTTTTGGCACTTTTCGTCAGTTCTTTGCAATCTCCCGGCCAGTTCTTTCCCCTTCTTTTTAGCTTGAATTCCATATGGATTCTTGCCTCGTCAAGGAAGAGAACGTGATGCACCGTGTCCCGTTCACCGCATTCGTAATTCGGGGAATCTTTCAATCCCAGCTCATGGAGCTTAGAATTGAACTCCCCGTGGCCCATGAAATATAGCGTTACGGTTTGGGATAGCTCCAGCCATCGAATCGACAGTCTGTAATGCAGATTCGGGAAGAACTCATATGTGGTTCTCCCTTTCTCTGCTTCATCCCAGCGACTTTGCCACTTCCCAATCTCGTACTCTCGGATCTTTTTCTTTGCAAGGGCAGGAGGCGTCTGACTGGACATCTCCTCACCATCAAAGGCAATCACTTGCCCTTTCTTATACTTATGGGTAAGGGCCCTCATCTCTGCGAGGAGATAAAGCGGCAATACACCAGGACCACCGGTAAGGAGACCGTGGAGGATGTCGTAGAGGCCCTTGTTACAAAGCACAAAATGCTGCCTGACAGGCAGCTGCGTAAATTGCAACGTTCTCTATCACGCCCCTATAGATGATTAAGGCCACACCAGTTTTCAGCCCTACTCACCAAGGGCTACTTTTTTATTCCCTGGAACAAGTTGAGACAATTGGAGGCAACCAACTGAATATGGGGCCTAAAAGAAAGCTTCCAATCCAGCATGCCCAGGTACTCAAACTGGGTTACGTGGACTATTCTGTGATCGTCCACCCTGATCCAAGGAGGGTGACTAAGGTTAAAGCTTGCCTTTCATTAGCATCACTTTAGACTTCTCGAACGAAATCTGCAATTTCTCCCCCTGACACCAATTCTTTATCACTATAGCGCTAGCACGCTCCTCTAACTCCTGACGAGAATCTCCATGGACAACTATTGCGAAGTCATCAGCGTACGCAACCGAATCACAATAGTCCATATTCTCAATTTGCTCTAACAATTCATCCATAACTAGCTTCCATAGGAACGGGCACACCACCGAGCTCTACAGACAACCTTTAGTTACTGGCCTTGAAATCTCGCCGGCATGGGTCACTAGCACCGCCACCCTTTGGGTGAGGTAGCTTTGAATCAATTTCAGAAGATTCGGCGGACAATCTCTTCTTCTGAGGGACTCCAAAACTGTCGCCCATCAGACATTATCAAAGGCCCCAGCTATGTCCAGGAATACTGTGAGGACGTATTTGTGCCCACTGCCACGCACTAATTCAAGGATCTTTGATATCGCATCTATCGTCGATCTTCCTAATACAAAACCATACTGGCTGGGACTGAAACTGATAAAGCTTTTCAATCTCATTATAATCAGTTTCTCCAAAAACAAATTGCTACAACTCCAGCAGTTTCCCAAAAACGGGTAGGAGTTGTATCAATCGATACGACTTTGATTATCTATGAACTTGTTCCCTTCTTTGTACAATACTTTGACAAGCCCTGTTTTCTATTGACTGGGAAAGTATCCCAGTCTCAGTCATCCATTGAAAAGGTCAAGCAGATACTGCTTAGAACGTCCTCATTTTTCCGGACAATTTCTCCATTTATCATATCCATTCCTGGAGCCTTTTTGTTCTTGATTTCGCCAAAACAAACGTCACATCATATATATCAAATATTGTTATGGATCCAGCCAGGCAGGTGACTCATAGGCTGCTTCGCAACGACTTTTTTGCAAATAAGTGTCTTCCGGAGGGTTATCCTCAAGGAGGAGTACTTTCAATTAGTGCTGGGTTGCTCCCATCAGGACCCGGCACCCGATACTCCTCTATATTTAGACTAACTAGTATCAGGCCCGTCTTTATCTTGTTTGCCTGCACCCTGTAAACAATACTCCAAGGATCTCTATTGCCTTCTGATTGCACAAACTCCCGCCAGCTTGAGGTCTTGTCCTGGGACACCATCGCCTTCGGGCACCTCGATACTCATCTAAATATCTTTGACGGGATTCATCATTTATTAAATAACATAATTAAAAATCATAATTTAATATCACCATGACATGTTCTTGTGAGGGATTGGGAGAAGGCGGAACTATTCCTCGAGGGCAAACCAACCAACACCCGCCCACCTTAAAAGAAATGTTTGGTAAAATCTATATCTTCCCTGCTAACACACGAGCTCCACGAGTCCATTCCTCATCACGTGAGTGCAGAGCAAGCTCTGCCGGGCTACCACATGGTTCCCGTGGTTTGTAACGCTAAGCTTACTTAGCGTACGGCAGTATAGCAATTCGGTGGACTGTGGGATAGGGTCGGGCAACATAGGTAAAAGGCGTCAGGCATACAATGATATTTAATTATATCTATATAATACAATAATGAAAAAACCTTACAATTTAATAAAAAAAGGAAATCAACTAACTGAAACTGAACTAACTTAAAATAACACAAAACAAAAGGATCCTTCACCTACTAAATAAAAATTTTCCTCTTAATTACTATATCGTTATATACACCTTATCGACTGTGAGTTAGTAGTGTTTGGGTTACTGTTACGTTGAATGTTCCTCAAGGCACTCCTTGCTGTTGAGAGTGATGCCAGCGAGGGGGAGGGGAGCGTTACAATTCCATACCAACACACAGGTACCTGTCTCGTTTTCCTCCTTCGGGATATGGCCTGGTGGGCCAGATGTGAGGCTACCAATTTTGAGCAGCTAGAGATGTGCGGCTACCAATTTTGAGCAGCTAGTGTCTATTGTCTTTGCCCCTACAATTTTTACAGCAGCGTCCAGACGCTTCGGTCGTGCTGGGGCTCACTGCCTTCCAACTCCTCGCTTCTGCCCTTCTCCTCTCACTTCCCACCCCAGCAACTACCGATCGCTTTAGTCCGTCTCTCCCTACTCCCGACACACATTTATCACTCTACTACTTTTTTTTCTTTATTACTATTTTTATTGTAATTATATAAGTGCTCTATTTTTCTTTACAATTAGAAATGTCCTATTATCGCTATACAATAATTATATATATAACAATATACTCTTATTACAAAGTAACTACAATACCATTCTCCGTATCTTTGTGACCATCATGACGTTACGTCACACATTATGTAGGAGTCCCTGCTAGAAACTCCTACTTAAAGGCCTAGAATGGTCACTGGCCCGACTTTGGGCAGGCAAGCCTTTCCATAGGCCTACGGTTTTGCAACATCCTCCTGACAAGGCCGGGATCACCATGACAGCTGATCTTCCGTGGTTCAAGCATCTATATACTTGTTAAGAGAAGAAGTCCTAAACCAGTTACATAGTGTTTGGGAGAGTGTCGCCGCCGATATTTTGCATTATAAAGGGAAAAATTAATTTGTGGCTCAGGAGTATTTCTCAAAATATATCGAATGTATTTAAAGAACCTGAATCTAAAACCATGATTTCGCAGTCACAAATATATTTGCCAGGAAACCTTGAGGACGGATACTGGAACTCAATTTGGATTTTGTGGTCCCTTCAAGTTCCAAATACCCACCGCAAAGGGCAAGCCGAACAGTAGTTACAACATAGTATGTTATATACAGTGGACAAACCGTAAAGAAGCCAGGGTGAATGGCTAGCTTTTTTTCCGAAGAAGAAAAAAGATGTAGAATGTTATAGATTTGTTTTATGTTAAACAAGCTTTTAATTTATGTATATATAAAATGTGGAAATATATTAAATAAAAAATGTTAGTAAAAATGTATGTAAGTGTTTTTAGAGATTTATTCGTTCTGGAGAGAGACCAGAGTCTCTCTGAGTCCAGGGGACCACAGTCTCTATGTAAGTGTTATCTTTAAGTGCACATCACATGGTTCATTATGCACTAGAATTCCAAATTTGAAGAAAATTGGTTAACTGAAAGTGTGCGACGATACTAAACAGGTTTTTTGTTTTTCTTGTAATTTTGTCTCAAACGGCTACAACAATAGTCATTAAACTTGCAATTTTTTTATGAATCTGCGATGTTAAATTTCAAAAGTTCTGTAGGTTTTTTACAATGTTATTGGCCCTCTCTTCTGTATTAATGAAACCACTTCAACTATTTCCTATATTTACACAGCTCTGTATTTTTTTTTTAATTTAAGGCGCGTCAACATCTATAGTTACTGGCGCTCGGAGCCTTCTCAGTGCACTCCGGCCTCCGGACAGTGTTCTCTCGTTACAGACAACACTGTCCGTCACCGGACAGTGAGCTGTAGAGTCTTCCTAGGAAGAAAAAATCTAAGGGCAGCACAGCTGGACTCGAACCCGGGTCCACCGCGTGGAAGTCCAGTACCAAACACTTAGCTATTCCCTTCTCTAGCTCTGTATTTAATGTTACGGCTAAGGCTAAGTAGAAATATCCAAATTTTAAGAGAATTTATCAATTTTATAATTGCGGTAAGAAAAAATCGTGTGAGAGTTAGACAGCACATCATTTTATTTTATGACATATTTGAAAATTTCGAACAACAAATTTTTGGAAGGTTCCCAAATTTGTTTGAGTATTCTTTCTCTTCAACTCAGGGGTTGCAACTAGATAGACATCCTGTATATATATATATTTTTTTTAATTTAAGGCGCGTCAACACCTATGGTCATTGGCGCCCATACCCTGTATATTTCTCATATATTTATCAAATGAAGACTTGTGATACAATTAATATGTAATAAATAAATGTTAACAAAATAAATATCACTACTTACTGGATGACTGTTGCACACTTTTTCTTTCGGAATACATTCGTTGTTCGTTTTGCACGAAAAATGTTCGGGTTTACAAGCATATTCAACATACCGAGCAGACTTTTCTAAAAAAGATATATATAAATAAAAAAATATTTGGCCGTATAAACATCATATAAAAATATATTTTATATATATATATATATATAGAGAGAGAGAGAGAGAGAGAGAAAGGGTGGGTGCAAGTTTATATTTGAAAAACCTAAACCTATGGTGCAACAGCCCAGGAAAGGCCGAAGCTTGCCAGTCGGCGATTTTAATTGAGGGGCGTGATTTGAGCACGCCGCGGTTCCCTCGCCATTTAGTTCTTGCCTTCGCTACCAACTGTAGCTTGCCACTATTTGTCACGATGCCGGGCCAACACTGTCTTTGCCTCACAGGAATGGAATCGTGAATTCTCGCATATAAGTGCTAGTGCGGACCAACGCGTGAGGGCATATGTACAAAGAAGCAATTAAACTTTCATAGAATGTCAGTTATTGCCAATAAATAAATCAGTTTTGTAAAAATTTTGAAAAATCCAAAAATTTCTGCAATTTAAATGCATACCTCTTGCGCATTGAGGAATATCGCAGTATTCCTTCGTTATAGCATCAGTTTTTCTAGTGAAACACCAAGGATATTTATCAGTAGCTGCTACATTGCGGCAATAGTTGTGTCCAGATAATGTTAATCTGTAAACACCATATTTTGCTTGATACAAGGCGCACATAGCAGATGCTAATTCTGTCATATTTCTTTGCACATTAAATTAAGAAAAAAATGTCTTCATAAAGAATGAAACGAGATAAAGAAAGAGTCCTCATATTTTTAGTTAAAATGTTAACAGTTATCCAAAACTTTGTCGTCGATTTGAGACATTTCAAAAGAATTAATGTAGAAATATTAACTGTCAATATTTTAAGCTAAACATTAGAATCAAGTGAACACTGAATAATTACTTGAAATTTCACTTACTTCTTCTCAGCATCAGATATCTGATATCTAAGAAGAGGTTCAACCTCTTTGGAGTCCCAAGAAAGACAAAGCGTGCCAGAGGCCGACACATTTGCGCCTCCACGATAATTGACTCCTGAATCAACTACACATCCTGAATAAAAAATGAAATATACACAACATTTTTTAATAAATAATATTAATAATATAAATTTCTGGTAGAAAATAATAAATAATAATATAAATAAAATTAGAAAAATCTGGGAACATTCATATTATGATTTCGTTTTATTATAATTTTAATTAATAAATTTTAATGTTCAAAACTTTAATGTTTTGTAAAAGTTTAGCGGAACTTGATTGGAGCAGTACCTCAATGCAACTATTTCAGACCAACTCAGCAAATTTGTATCGCAAAACTTGACTGGCAGCAGAAATTTTTTCCAACTATCCTGATTCATTTTTGATCATCGTCCGGTTTCGGGCATAAACTGTGATCTCACCATGTTTACCCAAGACATTCTGAAGGTGGGTGTACGCCCAAAAGTGGTCAATGATCACAAGTTGAAACAAATTATCATGGAAAAAATCTCGGATATTTTCCAACTCTGCGAGCCCATCACAGTTACTTGTACTAGCAGTTTATAATTTAAACCTAACATCCCTAATTATCCGGAATTACCCTAAAACCATTTTTTCAGCAATAAAGTTCCAAATACTAAATAATAGTTCATATATTTGGAATAAGAGACTGGAATTCCAAATTTAAAGAAAATCTTAGATCCGTTTCCGGATCACATTCTCCAAATCTCCACAAGTCTATTCTGTAAAGTTGTACTTACAGGTAACCGATTTTCTTCAAATTTGGAAATCTAGCAATCATTTTATATATACTAGTATGTAATAGAAACACATATTGCACAGAATTGGCTCTTTAGAGGAAAGCTGAACACTGCACGTTCGGGATATAAAAAAAAAAATCAATTTTCCTGGAAAAAGTTTCAAATGCCAGAGACAGTCAGTAACCATAGTGGAAAGAAAATCGCTGGCATCATTTTCTAGCAAATCGCATAAACATGAGAAAAACCATCAGTAAAGTCGCACTTCCGGTTGCCTTATTCCTACCGAAATCTTGGTTTGGGTGATACCTAATGAAATATTAAGTATGACCTTCCTGAGATTTTTGAGTGTATATATACACACACACACACACACACACACACACACACACACACACATATATATATATATATATATATATCACTTAAAACTTGTTTACTTTCTCTTACTTTTCTTACTGGAAACATGTTGCGGTGAAAACTCAATTTCTAAAACTTGATCGATGGAAATACTTCCTCTACCCAGTAGTAAGAAAAAAGAAAAAGATAATGCATGTAAATATATAATTAAAGAAGAAATTTTATTAAAAATTATCCATTTTTATATATAAGAATTTATAAACTGAGTGACCTTAAATACCCATTTATTCAACAAAGCAACATTTAAAGATCTCGACTTCTCTTATATCATTAATATAATATTCGCTGTTTTAAATCTGAAAAAATATATATCATATGGAATTTTTTCATAATAACTTAAGGAGATAAGACCGTTGGGGAGTAAATTACACCGCTTCCTGGTAATGCCACATGGAAACGTACCATGCGTACGACTGAATGGTCTACACCTAAGACGATGGCAGCAGCTTGATGAGTAGTATGAATGGTGGCGGAAGAACCCAAAACTGGGTCATCGGCAGCGTCTACAGGTTGAGTAAGAAGACTCACTGCGAGTGGGTAGAAGAGCTTCTCATTAGCCATGGTGACGGCCGTTCTTCTAGGAGTAGAACACTCCGAAATCAAGGTTCCTGGCCCTACAGGTTGGAGGTTGGGCGAAGGGCTAACGACCCTGTCCCGGAAAAAAAATTGTTACAAATATTCAAGAAGAAAAAACCGGACGGATCTAAGGTCCAACCCAGGCATGGAGAAGGACTCAGTTTGTGTTTAGCGACGTGGAATCTGCGTAGCCTGTTTCAAGCAGGTGCCAGTTAAGCGTTGGCACAGAAGCTAAGGAACTATCAGGTGTACAATGTTGCAAGAAATACGATGGAGAAATGCAGATACAGTAAGCCTGGGAGAATACACTGTCTTCAACAGCGGTAATGCTAATAATTATCTCGGAACACGATTCATGGTCAGTAACTCTATAAAACCGTTAGAATAAATAAAAAGCGGTTAATGAAGGGATATGCTTGATACGGGTAGATTCTGCGGGTAGTATGCATTAAGGCTAGGTTCTTTAACTTTCCTTCCTAAGCGTCCATGCGCCTACGGATAAGACAGAGGATGAAAAAGACGACTTCTATGGTTTATTGGAAAGAAGTTATGATCAGCTCTGATGATCAGCTATTTGCTATGATGATCGTTATTCAGTATGTGCTCTGACTTATGAAGATCAGAATTTGCTCTGATGATCAGTTATGGTCAGCTGTGATGTAAAAATAGTTCTGGGCAACTGGAAGGCCAAAATCGGTAAAGACGCAAGCATAATAAGCATACCGTAACTGAGAATGGGGTAAGGCTTATCGATTTCGTATCCGCCAGAAACTTGAAAATAAGTAGTCCTGCTTTGTCCATAAGGAAATATGTAAGGAGACTTGGGAAGCTCCAGACGGAAGAACGCGAAACCAAACTGACCATATACTGATCGAAAGGAAGGCCTACAGACATTTGTAACGTAAGAAGCTATAGAGGTGTTCAGTGGGGTCAGATCATTTCCTTGTGAAAACAAAATACCGGCAGAAATTGGCGATTAAACCAAGGGGAGTTATGTAGGTAAGCTAAAAATCGAGGAAATTCAAGTTAGATTTAAGAGAGAGGTAGAAAACACATTACGTGAATCAAATAATGTCCTAAGTACGGAAGAAAGATGGGACAAACTTGAGAATCCTATTAAGACATTCCTGAGGAGGTCATTGGAAGAATGAAAGGAGAAGAAAGAAATGACTGGTATTACCGGGAATGTGAAGAGGCGGTGAGAGAAAGGAACGAGGGGAGGAAGAAGCTACTGCAAAGAAGCACTAGGGCGAGCGCTGACGAATATCGCAGGAAAAGAGGACTGGCAAAAGAAGATTTGCAGACAAAAGAAAAGACTAAAAGAGACACAAAAATTAAAAGAATTAGAGGAAGATTTCCAAGCAAAAAGAAGTAGTAAATTCTGCAAGGGTATAATAGAAATAAAAGCGGATTTTAAACCGAGGGTAGATTACTACAGAGACGAGCAAGGGAACCTCGTAGGGAATCGAGAGGAAATTCTCAAAGCATGGGTGCAGCCCTTCAAGCGCCTGTTTGACACATCTGGAGAACAGGAAGTGGTAAGCGAATTTGAAAGTGACGCTAGTGACGATGCTAGAGCTGAACCTTCGGAAAAAGAGGACATCGAAAAAATAATACTGGCACTAATCATAAGGCCCCAAGCATAGATGGGATCCATGCTGAATTCCTCAAGCACGAGGTGATGCTGTTGTAGAGCAGCTCTACATGCTAATTTGGGATATATGGCAAAGTGGAAGGACGCCAGGCGAAAGGGGTAGACAATCTTATGCCCAATTTACAAAAAGGGAGGCAAGGCAGAATGCAAAAATCCAGCACTCTAGTTTCGTCAAGTGGAGGCCAATTTTTTTACAGCAGGCGTGAAGCATGAGGTAACGAAATATAATTATGTAATTGCCGCCTTAGACCCTGACGCCATTGAACAAGTATCGGATATACTACAACGTGAACCCTCCACTGAACCGTACACAGTTCTCAAGACTTATAACGCGTTTTTCTGATATCACAGACCAGCTACCCACAGATAAAAAATTGCGCACCCTCCTCACTGATGTACACCTTGGTGACAGGAAACCGTCCCAGCTACTACGAACAATGACGGATTTTGCCCAAGGAGCACTTTCAGAAGAGGCACTAATAAGTTAATGGCTTCAGCGGTTGCCCCCAATGCTCCAACTATTTTGTCTGTAACCAATGAAAACTTGCCCCAGCTGGCACAATTAGCCGGCCGCGTTTTAGAAGTGACTTCTACCCCCAACGTCAGCGCGAACGCATCATTGAGTGGCAAGGATCGCACTCCTCGAACCCGCCTGCGATCCGACTCTCGTTCCAGAGTATCCAGCTTGTGGTAGTACCACTGGCGCTTTGGCAACACTGGCTTTGGCGCACTGGCTGCTCTGAAATGCATAGAACCCTGTACTTATAACAATAAGATATTTCCACAGGAAAACTCCAGCACCCGTTGTTGAAGGCGGTAAGCGATGGGCATAACCACAACCGCCAACCAGGTTAGTATGTTCCAGACCACAAGCTAGGAGTCAATTTTTTGGTGGACACTGGTGCAGCGGTCTCCGTGCTTCTTCTTTCGCCGTCTGAACGCCGACAGCGGAGACATCATCGTTTGTACTCTGCTACAATCAACGTTTGTACACTGCTACAGCTTCACCCATAACGACATTCGGCACGCGTTTGACGGCTATTAATTTAGGCTTACGGAGAGATATGACGTGGGTATTTGTTGTGGCTGACGTTACATCTCTGATTTTCGGCGTTGATTTTTTTAGAGACATTTGGTCTGTCTCGAAGTCGCTTGGGTATCTGATAGATGGAACAACCTGGCTATCTACAAAAGGCACAATTGCTCGCCTACCGCAATAGGATCTATATGCACTGTTCCACCCAGATGCAAATACAGCGACATATTGCTTCAGTATGCCAACCACTTTAACGAAACGTAAAACATTCCGATAGAAGAATCACCGGTTGCCCACGTCATCGAAACTCATGGACCACCGGCATACCCCAACCTCCCGGTAGCGAAGGATGACGTTCCCAAAACGGCCATTGTCACACCTTTCGAGCTTTTCGAATTTTTGCGTTTGCCGTTTGGCCTTCGTAACACTGCTCAAAGCTTTCAGCGGTTTATGCATTCAGCATTAAGAGACTTGCCCTTCACCTTTTGCTATATAGACGATATACAGGTGGCGTCAAAAGATGAAGAATCGTGGACAGATACACAAGGTGGTTAGAAGAATACCGCTACAGGCCATATCTGCAGCAGCTGTCGCGGAAGCATTTTACCTGAATGGATCTCACGATTTGGAAGTCCTTCCTCAATCACTAGTCCAATGGGATGGTCGAACGTTTCACCGCACTCTGAAGACTGCATTAACAGCGGCACTGGGTAATTCCTCACATTGGGGCCAAGCGCATTGGGGCTGCGTACTAGGGTTCGATATGATTTGGGAGTGGCGCCATGTGAGTTAGTGTACGGGCAAACTCTTCGGCTTCCCGGGGATTTTTTCTCTGAAACCATTTATTCCACAATATGACCTCACCATCAAACTCCGTAACTGCTGCAAGGACATGCAACCAGTCCCAGTTGCAACAGACGCAGTTGCTTTGTAGACAGGGGTTTGTCCTCAGTTACACATGTTTTTCTGTGTATCGATGCGGTTCGGTCTCCTCTTGCACCACCTTGCACCTCCTCTTGCACCACCTTCATCATCAAGAAGTCTGACCAAACATTCACACTAGCTGTTCGGGGCAAGCCCGTAACGGTTTCAGAGGACAGACTAAAGGCTTGTCATAGCCTTCCGGAAGCAACTGACGGATCAAAACAACCTACCAGCTGCAATACCAACACCCTCAACTTCATCTCCCACTACAACACCATCAGCACAAACTACCCGCTCGGGGCGCAGAGTTCACTTCCCTTCCAAGTACCTAACTTGAAAGAGGGAGAGTACTGTAGCGGTGGCAAGACTGGGTTAGAGCAGAAAAGGTTTCAGTTATCCTGGTAAGTAGAGATAGACGCTATCTTCTTACAGTCATCTCGGAAGGCGAAAATTTTAGCCTACAAAACTATAGTTAGGCCAATAGTCACTTACGCTAGCGAAGTCTGTGTGATGAGCAAAGAAACTGAAAAGATTCTCGGGGTTCGGGAAAGTAAAGTATTAAGATAAACATTCGGCCCAAGATTGTAAATGGAGTGTGAAAAAACGAAAAATGAGGGGTTAAAGCAGCTATTTGATGAGCCGGATATAATTGCTCATATAAAAGTAAGAATTTTGAAGGAGTAAGATGGAGAGAATGCCTCAAAGTAGGCTCCCGAGAAAACTCTTGTATGGAAAGCCAGCAGGATCGAGGATACGAGGGCGCCCTCAGCTTCGGTGGTTGGACGATGTAGAGGAAGATTTGCGTCGGGCTGATGTAAGAAGATAGCGCATCAAGCCGAAAATCGACAAGAATGGGAAAACTTATCTGACTACTCTGAGGACTGTCGCACCGTTTAGTAAGTAACAAGATAAGAGTGTTAAAATTTACTTTCTTCTATAAGAAGAAAGGCGATTAAAATATTACTGAAAATATCAGAATATTTATTTATATTATAATAATAAGTTTAACAAATGCTGAAGGAAGTACAAATGCTGATGCATGTTTTGGAGACTATACGAATGTGTACAAAATACAGTGCTTCAGAGACATTTTCCGTGATAGCCTGCTTCTTTTTGTGGTCATCGACAGGTTTTGGGCGTTCGCCCATCTTCAGGATGCGTTTGTCACGCAGTGTGATAACACAGACTTGCAGAGAGCAAATTCAGTTTACAGAAGCAGGCTATCACGGAAAATGTCTCTGATGCGGAACCAACCACCACAAAATACAGTGCATGTAAGTTTGAGTGCGCACAATCGGGGTACTTATTGTATCGTATTAGGAAGAGTGTGTTTGGAGGGACGATAGTGTAAATGATGAAATTAAGACCCCAAAAGAAGAGATCACCTAAAAAACAGCGCTTGCATTCAGTAAAAGAGGAATATTTTTATCCCAACTGACCCAGAAATATTGCTACAGATAGCAAATAGTAACACATAACAATTAAGAAAACTTTGTTTCCTTGGTAAGTTGACATCACTGACTTTTACACAATTGCAATTTTATTCCAATAAAATTCATTAGTTCCACCATCTTACATCTTTATGTAGCAATATAATATCTGAGCAATAAATAAATGCCATATCAAAGAAGAAGACATTGAAGAAGGTTTAGTATTTTCTAAAACTCGCATGATTACTATTTTTCATGTTTCCGTGCCCTGAAAACCGCATGAGAAAAACTGTTAACATAAATGACTCAATTGTGGAGATAAATGCCTTAATTATTTGCACAGATGCATCCCAAATTATTCTTGATCTAGCATAACAGAAGAAAGAACTGAATGAATCAACTGAATTATACTTTCTTATAATTACCAATTTTATTTGCTGGTCTTTTACAAATGTAAGGTAATGTATTGGACATTGTTCCACAATCCTCTACGTCCCAGAAGTAATACTGAGCGTCACAAAGACGAGTTTCAGCTCCATCCTCGAAATTTGGACAAGAAAACCATCGACGCATTACTGTACACATCGCCCTACTAGTATAGGTTTGAGGGGCCACGGCCTTGCTACTTCTCCAACCTACAAATAAAAACTTATGGTATTTTATCCGTCGTAGCATGCACATTCATTTTGTTCCTAACCGGTTTCGGATTTTCATCCATCGTCAAGCAAATTCACGAAGTTCGTGTAGAGAGTTCACTTCAACGTGATGTTTCTGTTACACTCACACTTGTTGGTTTTCAAGTGACACCGAGAATTGTGAGTGAACAGAAACATTACGTTATAGTGAACTCTGTACTCGAACTTGGAGAATTTGCTCTGACGGATGAAAATCCGAATCAGGAAGAAAATCAATATGCATGCAACGACGGATAAAATGCCAGATATTATCCAGCATTGCGGACTCATCCACATATTCAACAATAAAAACTTAATTTGAACTTCATATTTAAAATCTCCATGTTGAACATATACATATATCAAAGTGGAGGTCTTCTTAATTAAGTAAAAGGAAATTATTACCGGGCCACCAATTCTGGTAAGAGAAAGTATCTTCACTGCCTTCCCAAATCCAAATAGGCCTACCCATCACGGATACCCCAATACCAGAAGTCATAACTGTGTCAACAGAATCTTGGCGGACAAGCCATTCAGATAAATAATCATTTTCCACCTAAAAAAAATGATAACAGAATTATTACTATTCTATGATTACTATTTCTATTATTACTGTTTGTGATTGCTGCAATAAATGAAAAAGAAAATCTAAAATACACTCTGAACTCAGGTTAATTAATTGTTATTTAACTATATATCGAGTTATGTCTTATTTCTATGTAAATATGATAAAATCCTTACTTGTGACATGATGTTGAGTAAATGGCCACCCAGGGTTTGGCAGTGAGCTATAGCTTCTCCCTGACTGAAACCAACTAACCCTTGTACATTTTCTTCATTAGGTATCACAAGGTGATAACATTTATCAAATAAAGACATTTCTCCTGGTAGACATTGAGATTGAACGTTACTTCGACATCTTGTCCAAACAGCATCTTCTTCCATAATGCAATACTTTTCTAATTTACAATTCAAAACAAACTTTAGGCTAATTTAAATGTTGTTCATCATTAAAAATTAAAAGCATTATAAAATTGTAACAATATAATTTTGAACACAGAATACGTTTTTACTTATAACACTTATAAAGTTTATAAAGTTTTTAATGAGATGCTTGTACTGCCAGAGGAGTTTTTAAAGAAAAAGAATTCTTTGTTGCTCTACGTTTCGGGTACCATTGGTGCCCTTCTTCAGGAGCTCTTTAGGGTAGGAGAGGAGTGAACGTTGAGACTGAAATGCTTCCGTATTTGAATTATGCTGATAAAACGCACGCAGACAATCACACGCACACACACATAAATAAATACACACAAACACATATATATACTTTCCAGAGCATTAACCAAGCCAGAGATCGCAACAACAGAGTAAGATATTCCATTTCCATTGAGGAAGTTGGGGATATCATAGAATCCTTCAACCCTAAAAATTCTCCTGGAGAATATGGAGTCATTAGTAATATTCTCCCGGAAGCTTGCGAAACATTGCCTATTATGTAATAAGCTTGTATTCCAACTATATTATTTATGATTACGAAGTTGATGAAATAGGTACATTATAGAGAAACAAGGAATCACCAGTATTTTATCCGCCGTAGCA
This sequence comes from Triatoma infestans, assembly GCA_011037195.1. Lineage (NCBI taxonomy): Eukaryota > Metazoa > Arthropoda > Insecta > Hemiptera > Reduviidae > Triatoma > Triatoma infestans. Next base: position 222,365 of record JAAEAF010001831.1, read on the forward strand.
TGCATATTAGTTTTGTTGCTGACCGATTTCGGATTTCATCCGAAATTCACATTTGAATTTGCTCTGACGATGGATGAAAATCCGAAACCAGTCAGGAACAAAACTAATATGCATGCCACGACGGATAAAATACCGGATGTTATCCAGCATTGCGGACCCACCCACTTTTTCAAGGAATCACCAATCCTTGAAAAATCCAAGAAAATTCTTGCGGCCTTGGTAAGTTATAAGTCGTTCTGACTTACCCTCAGAAATGTAGCAATCCAAAATAGATTCTTCAAATCCAGCACACCTCACTGTATTGCCAGCAATGTTTGAGCTATATGTAACATTATCAAAAGCCGGTTTTCCTTGCCATAATAATTCGGCTCCCCTATCAAAAAACAAAAAAAAATATTTCATCTGGAATTTATTGCATTAATACTTACATTGCGTTGATTCAAAAGATTTCGAAAATTGTTTATTAAATCTACTGTTCTATTCACACAAATTTGAACTAGACATATAAAGAGCTTTTATTTGAAACATTCTATAAACTCATTTAAGGGGTTTTTGGTTGAGGGGTAGGGTTATGTTTCCTCTAAAGTGATATCTTAGTTGATTTTACAATTCTATCATCTAAACAAAATTAATTAGAAATAAATAGATTGCCTAAATTCCGAGTTTCAAGAAACATAGTAAACCAGAAGTGCGTTTTTACTGAACAGTTTTTTCAATTTTCGCAATGTTCTCCATACAAACAGTAAAACAGAAATAAACAGAATTTCATTCAATTTGGTATACTAAGTATAAAGTTTGTCAATTACAATTTTGTAAACTGCAGTAAGAGAAAGTTGTGTGAGGGTCCACAACCGATTTTTTCCCAAGAAAACTGATTTTCATGGGTTCTGGGCAACCGAAAGTTGGAATAAATTTGAACTGCCATTATAAGCATTGTTAGGAACCTCAGGTAAGGGGCGCTGCCAAACAAGTCACATTCAGATAAATAATTATAATGCCACCATCTGCAAGCATACCCGACTAAATATTATACCTACATTACGTTTAAAGAAAAAAAACATTGTAAAGAAACTTTTTTAATTACAGTTTCAAGGAGAACGGTAACAGAATCGTGTGAGTGTTTCAAACCAGATTTTTATTTTTTGTTTATGTTTAAGTTCTCGTTTGCTTTGCTATATGTTTGTTTTGTTTCACTTGTACATATTTCCAAAATATTAAATTAAATACAAAGATTAAAAAAGCATTTTTTAGATTTATAAAAGATAAATTATCTTTATTGGCGGAAATTCATTTGATTTTTTACTTCGGCGAACATGAACACTATTTTATTTTTTAAAAGTAGATTATACAACTTTTATTTATATTTTATACTTTAACTTATTATTACTTCTAGTTGAGTTATAAAATATTAACAATTTTATATTTTTAACTATATAAATTAGCCAGTAAATAACATTTATCTTACTAAACATGGGTTCTCTATTTATGACAGAATGTATGTCATAATTTAACATTATTGTTTTTTTTTTAAAACAGCCATGTTTCAAGCAGGCTCGGAACGTCGGTTTATGAGCGTTTTTTTTATCTACTTCTTCTTCTTTTTCTAAGACTCTTATGCCTTTCAGCGTCAGCCAGATATCATCCTCTGGCCATTCATTCCACTTAACTCTATCTTGAGCCATTCTTTTTATGGACGCCGTCGATTGTCCTCTTTTTACTCCTAGGCGCTCAATGTATTCAGATACCCTATCCTTAGCCTTCCTCTGGACCATTTAGCTGCAGTTCTGACCTCCATCAGACACCTCATCCTACAACCTTCTTCTCTTCTACAAACGTGCCAAAACTATTTCAGCTGTCGCGTCCATCTTTTTCACTAGGGGCACATTTCTACGCTACATTTTATTCATTCATTTCTTATCTTGTCTCTCCTAGTCTTCCCTTCAATACAATGAAGAAACCTCACCTCTGCAGCCGTGACCCGGCTTGCGTGCTTGTCTAACATCGGCCATGATTCGGTCCCATACCGGAGAAGTTGTAGGTAAGCCGTTTTAAAGACGGTCAATTTTACTGCTTTACTTACTTTTTTTTTGCCTATGATCGTATTACTGATTTGGCAGTAGGCTTGGTTGGCAGCACTTACGCGATTCAGTACTTCCGCGTCTATTCTGCCATCTCGGCTTATGACTGCACCCAGGTATTTGAATTCCTCTACCGGTTCCAAAGCACTTTCTTCGCATTCAATACGAATGGCTTCGAGTGCCCTACCTATGTGCATTACTTTATTTTTGTTGGTATTCAGCGACATTCCCTTCCGTTTGAGCATCATCCACTCGGTGACCGAGTCCTGAAAACGCTTTCCGTATCCGCGACTGGGACCACAATGTCTTCGTATAGAAAGGACTTGCACATATTTACCTCATTTTCCAGTTCCCTTTTTTGGCTTTAGGAACCCGTCTTTTACAAATCTTATGGATCTCATCCATAAATATAATAAATAGCAAAGGACTTAAACTGTCACCTTGCTTTACTCCTTTTTCGAGATTAAATGGACTCGATTTTTCCGCATTGAATCTAACGACTGCCTTAGGTTTCTGGTATACTGGTTTGATGGCCTCTATTAGATAGTTGGGGACGTTCTTTTTTCTTAGGGCTTGCCATATCTCACATCATGGAACTGAATCGAAAGCTGCTTCCATGTCCAGAAATGCCATGTATAGATTTTTTCCCTTCTCCCAAGTTTTTTCCAGTATCATTCGTAGAGAGAAAGTATTATCTTAAGTTTGCCTTCCTGGTCTGAACGCCACCTGTTCCTCTTCCAGATTATCTTCCACTAATTTGCGCAATTAGCCTTCTAGGATCCTAGTATACATTTCATAGGCAACAGAGGAAAGGCATATGGGTCTATAGTTTTTACACTCGCCTGCGTTTTCTTTTTTATGTATGGGGATAATTATATTATATTCCCACTCCTTAGGAATTCTTTTCTCTACCCATTTCCTTAGAAATAGTGTACGCAATTTTCTGATCAACTCAGGCCCTCCATATTTTACTAATTCAGGATCTATGCCGTCAATACCAGAGGCCTTCTCCCTTTTTAACATCTCCAAAGCCCATTCCACTTCCCAGGAAGTCGATCTCGACGCAATATTCAATAAGCAACCGGTCATCAGTTACAGGCCGCATTATCTAGGAATGCACACCTGCACTGATAAAGATTGTCAGTTCTATATATATGAGAATTATGCACAGGGAGATTTAGTACCAGTTGCATTTAAACAGTTGTTACTTCATGTTTATAGTTAATTAAGTTTGTATTATTTTGAAATAGTTTTTTTTTGGGAAGTTCGCGGTTTCTGTATTATAACTGGCGCCCGAACAGGGACGGCAAAGTGTCTTGAGTGCGAGATCAGTTATCCCGATCAAGTTACTTCAGTGTTTACTGTTAACTGCCGTCAATCAGTAACCCGATAGTGCAAGTGAGATCTGTTATCCTGCCAAGCACTGTAAGTGATAAAAGTGAATCAGGAACCTGGCTACCTTCCAACAATATCGCAACAAGGCAAGCAGTAGTGCGGAGGAATCGGACGTTTCTGAGGAAGAAATCGAGCTCACAGAAGACTTTAAGGTAAACCCACGAGTTAGAACTAAATTCCAACTAACAGTATCCAAAATGGCCAACTTATCGCTACCTATTCCTCATGACATTCTCAAGTATATCCCAGAATATGACGGAGACAGTTACGCCCTACCCCATTTTATTGATATATGTGAAGAGATTTATAACATATATTGTGCGAATAACGTAAAAGAGAAGGAACATAATCATTGGCTGATATTAAAAGCAGCAATGGCACAAATAAAAGGTCCGGCTAAAAATCGGTATATAATAATAACTGCAGAAGGGTGGGGGAAATTATAGAGGCCCTCCGAAAAAATTTCGCGGATAATCGATCAGTACCCGATCTATTGGCAGAAGTAAACTGTATGAAATCAAAACCAAGAGAACAAAATAGACTAACTCGAAGAACCCGTTCTGAAAGAACTGACTAAACAGCTAGATGCCCAACTAGTCAGGGTATTCCTATACGGAGTACACCCTACATTAGGTGCACACTTACAGTCCTTACAATGTCAAGACTTAGATTACATACGTACTAAACTGATTAATGACTGCGGAATAGTAATGAACCAACTAAAACTATCAAATACACCTGACAATATTATAAACCACACCCCATCAAGCAGTAAAACCTACAAAACACCTAATACAAACTCTCCCAGATTCTATACACCTCGTTATCAAATGCCCCAATTTCAAAATTTTCAATTCCCAAAAAATAATTTTTTCCAGCCCAGACCTCAATTCCAAAACTTCCAACCACCCAGAAATAATTTTCCACAACCTAGATTTAATTCTCCTCAACCACCAATAAACACTAAACCACATTGGAACTCACAAAACACTGTATCAATGAGAACACTTAACAGATCTATAGACACTAGACACATGATCTCCCCTTACTATTACTCCTAATACTATTAGGACATGAAACACTAGGACAATTAAACGCTAATGTAAATTTTAAGAGTAATCAATTAGAATATAAACACGGGAATAAACAGTTACTTTTCACTATGGACGAATCCATAAAATTAAAGAAAGGACTCAATGTAGTCAAAATCCCTATAAAAAATTTTGATTGTCCAGAAGGACTTATTAATGACTATGAACTAAAAAACCCAAATGTAAAGGTTTAGTTAAAAATAATGATGGTAAGGCCAATTGTCTTATATATTCCCATGAGGTCACGACCATATGTCCTGAACCCATGGAAATAGAAGAAATAGTATCAACTTACAACTCAAACCCCGCGACCAATTGCCCCGTGGACTTAGAAATAGTAAAACATAAAGTACCGAATTTCATAAGAACAGAGCACATGAATACTGAAGAAAAAACAAAAATAATAGAACTAATGAGGGAATTTCCTGAAATAAAAAAATGCGAGAATGATAAATTAAGCAGCACGAATTTGCTAAAACATAAAATAATAACTAAGGATGAAAATCCCGTGTACACAAAGAATTATCGGTATCCCCAAATTTTAAAAAAAGACATACAAATCGAAATAGATAAGTTACTCGAAAATAAATTATACAACCAAGTAATTCACCTTACAATTCCCCAATCTGTACCCAAAAAACCGGACGCTTCGGGGAAAAGAAAGGTGCGTATGGTAATAGATTACTGTAAATTAAATGAAAAAACAATTGAAGACAGATTTCCATTACCAAACATCGAGGACTTGTTCGGAAAAATTAGACGGGCAACATACTTCTCGACAATCAACCTCGCTTCGGGGTTCCATCAGATCGAAATGGACCCGGACTCCATTCCCAAGACGGCCTTTTCGACTGAAGACGGGCACTATGAATTTACTCGCATGCCTTTCGGACTAAAGAACGCCTCACCGACATTCCAACGCGCAATGAATCTTATTTTCTCTAAAATACCTAACGTACTGATTTACATGGATGATATAATAATCTTTTCCGACAACGTAACTGAGCACTTAAAGCATTTAAGAACTGTATTTCACAAACTTAGAACTCACAACTTAAAAATCCAATTGGACAAGACCGAATTCTTCAGAAGAGAACTGTTACACCTAGGACATATAATATCAGACAAAGGGATACAACCTAACCCTACTAAATTAGAAGCCATAGCCAAATTTCCTATCCCGAAAACAAAAAAACAGATTAAACAATTCCTCGGACTTACTGGTTAGTATAGGAAGATGATTAAAGATTACGCAAAAATAGCAAAACCGCTAACCTTAGCCTTACGAACTGACAAAGACATAATCATTACAGAAGATTACAAACAAGCTTTTGAGACATTAAAATCACTATTACAAAACAGCCCAATACTGCAATTACCCAACTTCGATAAACCTTTCATCCTTACGACAGACGCCTCTAATTACGCCCTAGGCGCTGTACTCTCTCAAAGCATAGACGGAAAAGACTTACCAATCTCATTTGCTTCACGAACTCTAAACCGACAGGAAGAAAACTACTCAACAATCGAAAAGGAACTTCTCGCAATCGTTTGGGCCTGCAAATATTTCAAACCTTACATATACGGACGAAAATTTACTATACAAACAGACCACTACAATGGCTACACAACTTGAAAGAACCCAACTCGAAACTAATACGCTGGAAATTGCAATTAGCAGACTTCGACTTTGAAATTAAATACGTACCCGGAAAAACTAACGTAGTAGCCGACACACTATCCAGACCTCCCCAAGAAATCAATGTCATAGACAATATCGACAATACCAGTGAAGTCGACCCCCAGACAGTACTAGAGGAATTCATCAGAGAATATCCACAAGCACGAGAATATGACAGTGACGATTCGATTTCATTACTGGCAGAACCCGTCGCCGCCGGCACACCTGAAGACGAAAACAGTAGCATAGCGACACTACATTCCCAACACAGCTCCACAAGTCAAATTACTTTAATGGATAAGAACAAAGTACTAAATGTAGAACAAAATCAGATAATTATAGAAAGAGGTAATCCAGAAATCAAGCAACTTAAAGTTTTCAATAAAAACCGCTTAAAATTGTAATAAGCAACATTGTTACCAGTGAACAAATAAAAACCTTTATATTGGAATATCTAAAACCCAATACAACTTACGGGGTTTACTGTCAGAACTCACAAACAATGCAAAATGAGTATGACAGGATATTCCTGAGTTTCCAAAATATTATCACTACTACTTTAGAACTATCAAAATTAGACGCTACTTTAAAATACTCTTAGACGTAGAGGACAACACAGAACAGAAGGAGACTATTGCCAACTATCATTGCGGAAAAACCTATCACCGAGGCACTTCGGAGTCTTACGAACACATTCGGCACAGGTATTACTGGCCCGGTATGTTTAAAGATATATCCGACTTCATTAATCAATGCCCAACCTGTCTCAAAGTAAAATACGATCGGCAACCTATAAAATTAGTTTATAATAAAACTCCCACACCAGATAAACCATTCGAAAAACTAGCAATAGATGTCTTTAACTATAATGCACAAAAATTTTTAACCATGATTGACTGCTTTAGCAAAAAATTAACAGTATATCCAATCAGAACATACAACCAAATAGAAATACAGGAAAAGTTACGGAATTACTTCACTCTATTCCCCATACCAAAACAAATACAGATGGATAACGGTAAAGAATTTGATAACAACGGAGTAAAAAATCTATTAACACTCTACGATATAGAACTCCATTATGTAACACCTTCACACTCTCAATCTCAAGAAATTATTGAAAGAGTACATTCAACTTTAATAGAATTATTAAATTCTATCCAATCACAAAATAAAAACAACAATCTGAACACAAACATGCAATTAGCAGTATTAGCATACAACAATAGCATAATAACCGGTTTGAAACTGACCCCCATGGAAATTACGTACGGAACCAATAACATAAACCCAAACAATATACAAACCACACTAATGGAAGAAAGAACTAAGCAATACCACAACGACTTAGAACTAGTACAAAAATTAATAAAGGAAAAACTGAATAAGGAAAAAGAAAAAAGAACTGAAAAACTTAACACCACTCGGGAACAAGACATACAATTACCAAACACCATTTACATCAAATCCACTACACATAGGAAACACCATCCCAAATACTTCCCAGTATCCTATGATCCCAAAACCCGACTGGCCACTACTTCTAAAATCAAAAAACCATTCAAAATCCACCCAAACAGAGCAAAAAGACCCAGAAAAGTAACTAAAAACAACTCTGTTTCAGGGCAGAATGAGCAAAATAATAATAGCAAACACACTGATCCTTCTGGCCCAACTATGTCCACCCTTAATCAAAGCACACAGAATATTTAACTTAACCAAATCCCCAGGAGTGATACCCATCCGAACACAAACGTCCTTAGTGATAAATCAAACTTACTCATACATACATAACATCAACCTAAATAAAATCAATAACGAAATAATAAAAATTGAACAAAACCTAAGAAACATCGACCCAAGAAGAAGAGATCCATTTTTCATCAAAACTATAGATTCCTATATAGAATACGCAAGAAACAAAATAGACCACATCTACTTAAACAAATTAGGAAGACAAAAACGAGGACTGATCAACGGATTAGGGACAGCCATATCATGGATTACAGGGAACATGGACGCAGACGACAAAGCTAAATACGATCAAATAATACAGCAACTACAAAAGAACGAATACACTCTAGAACATAATGTGGAAAACCAACTTTCGGTAAACACGGAACTCATTAGTAAATTTAACAAAGACATTGAAATAATTCAAAACAACAATAATAAATTAAAAGAATTATCTGACCATAATCTCTAATGAATCAAAAGCACTAGAGTTATCACAGCAATATAATTTCCTCCTCAGCACACTGCAGTTATTAACCAACAAAATCAGTGATATTGATGACAGCATAGAATTTTGTAAACTAGGTATTATACACTCCAGTGTAATTACTAACCAAGAAATTGTAAAAATTATAAATCAAACAAAGGTTCAGTTAATTAGCAATGATCCCGAAATATTATGGCAATTAGGATCTGTGAAATGTGCACTACATGACAATTATGTTTCTTACATTTTAGAGATCCCTTTAAGATCACCCTCTTATGAAACCATATTTTTCCTATCTCATCCAGCAAAGGTAAAAAATAATATTGTAACAATTTATGTATACCCGCAAATGGTGCTCAGACAGTACCATGAGTTGTATTCAAGTGATAATTGTACCGTCATTAAATCTAATCAATATTGTAGAAACATTCAGCCAATAAAAAACAATAAATGTGTTGAGAACTTAATAAAAAATGAAAGACATGAATGTGAAACAATAACTTTAAATGAACTAGAACCCTTTGTAAAGTATATACCAATCATTAATAAATACTTGTTATACAAATATAATGATTTGGTCATAAATATTAACAATATAACCAATGTAACAGTATATTCCAAACAATGCTACTTGTTACAATTAGATCAAAATGAATTTATTTATAATGTGTCGAAACCCTATGTATATTGGGAGACAAATATTATTAATATAGAGAATACGCATGTAAATAATCCCACTAATTTTAATGTATCATTTGAAAAACTTCACCAGTTAAATGTTAACATTAAGCCTTTAGAAATATTTAAGGATTAACTAATAATAATATTCACATTATATCTTTGTATTCAATCATAGGAGTATTAGTAATAGTAATAATATTATATTGTCTTATTAAATACAAAATTCACAAAAAACCAAAAGTACAGGAAACTGGAACCAATACACCAACCACCGGTAGACCATCATACCCCTCGCTCAAACCCTCGCCAAGGACGGCTCCAACTTAGGGAGGGAGGAGTTACAGGCCGCATTATCTAGGAATGCACACCTGCACTGATAAAGATTATCAGTTCTATATATATGAGTATTAAAATCAATGCACAGGGAGATTTAGTACCAGTTGCATTTAAACAGTTGTTACTTCATGTTTATAGTTAATTAAGTTTGTATTATTTTGAAATAAAGTTTTTTTTTGGGAAGTTCGCGGTTTCTGTTTTATAACTATCGACCGGTTTCAAGCGTTTGCCCATCTTCAGATGCGTGTGTCAGACGGTGTGATAACAGAGACTTGCCCAGAGCAAATTCAGTTTACACACTGACTGGTCTTTTTAATTGTATTTAAAAACTAAACTCTTAAACTAGGTCAAGAGGGGTATGGTGATGGTTCTGAGTGGGAAAAGGAACACGTATTTGGGTTGTTAAAGGGGCAAATTTTGTTTCTTAAACTTGAAACAACACGTGGGGGTCTAATTTTTAAACTCTGTTGTTGGAGGGAGATTCATTTACAATTATCTAATCAAAATAAATTTAAAATTAAATTAAATAACGATTTTAATTAACATAATTAAAAATTAGACGATTAAAATAATAAAAATTACCTAAATATGGTTTTTATAATTAATTTTTTTTATAATTATGCATTCCACTCAGCATTTCACCTTTCACACACATTCACATAACTATCCATATACGCACGCATATTTAAATATGGGTTTTCTTGTTTTTTTTTTAACTAGCAGATTTAAAACTAAAATTTGTTTTAAGAACTATTTGGCCATGTATACTATTTGTACTGCTAATTGCGTTTCTATTACTAATGTGGGAAGAGTATTTTGAATAATGGTTCGCTGGCAAATTTTGTCTGTTCGTTTATTAAGTTTTATCTCTTGTGTTTATATATTTCGAGTTGTTCTATTATGTCAAGTGGTCGTTCTTTGTGGCCTGGATGTATTAGTTTCGATTGTGTTTATATGTGTTTAGATGATTGGCATAATTTGTGTCAACATTGTTGTACTTGTATGATCTGATTTGCATGATGTTTTTAAATTCTCCTACCGTGCCCTATTCCTAACAAATATCATCTTATCTCTCTAAACATATTCTTACAATAATTTAAACATAAATTAATATCATTTAAAAACAAGCATGATAAATAAAAACGAATACATTTGATTTTCTCTAATATTTATTTTAACTCTTCTCCAATTTGCCGTTTGCTGCCAACCTTCTTACATATCAATTTACTTATATATTTTCTTTATTAACCCTGCTTGTATTTCACATTTATGTATTACTTGTACAAGCTTTTGACTGTCCATAAACTTTGCATCGCCTTTCTTCAAACTTTATCTATTCCTACGAGTACAGTATACTCCTGAAATAACTTATCGCCCCCCCTAATGAAAATAACTTGATAAGACACTGAGCATACTTTACAACACTATTAAAAATTTAATTGTGGAGTATTCTGCAAAACAGAAAACAAATTTATTATACACTATTTTTCTAACGTCTAATCATAACTTACAATAATTTCATTTTGCCATTAATCACATACACATAGTAACATAACCTTATAACCTCCCAACATAACTATGTATATACAACCAACAAGTGTGAGTAACAGTGTTGTGTACTGTACTGTTCTTGTGAGTGTGCATGGTGTACTGAGCAGTGGTATCCCGTGGGGTCGCTACTTCCCCACGGGAGTTTTACTGACCAATGGATTTATTATTTTTTAATTTACACAGCTTCTTAGAGGTTATTGGTTAAAAATCCGTTAACAAAGAAAATTTAAGTTGCAACTTTTCCAGGACCAACTAAATATAAATTTTCCTATAAAAATCTTTCCAATAAAAACGATAGGACTAGGCGTGTCGTTAGTTTGCAAAGGTAAAGAAAAACCTTAGGACCAGTTTCTAGAAAATCGCTAGAACTGAAAAAGCTCTTCAGTAAAATGGCACTTCAGGTTAGCAGATTTTGATGGAAACCTTTGGTCCGAAGCGATGATGATGTAAAGGAATAAGCATCATAAACAAGTTTAGCATCATTTATTTCATCCTAACTAAGATGAAATATAAATATTATAGTTACCTTTCAAATCCCAGTGATCTGCAAACAATGTCTGCTTCTTTCTGAGTCCACTGATTTCTTGCATCACAAAGCACACCCCATCCTAGATCTTGATTAATAAATATTTCAACGTAACCTTCGCGTTGACTAGGGCCTCCTCGAAGTCTTACTACTTGACGATCATGTTTCGTCTGGTTCTTAAGTATTCCATTTCTTAGTAATGCCTTCTCAAATGAAACCTCACTAGGACGAAATGAATGTTTACCTCCAGTACTGCTACCATTGACTCCTTGAGTCTCTTCTGGCAATGGCTGACAGTTATTTGCTGTTTTGTAAGATATGGTTTATAATTTACTGAATAGTAATATAATACTGAAAATATGTCAACACCTAAACAACACTGTATATCAAAAAATTAGTAATATTTCTTTTCCTTAGAAATTGCAAATTTATTAGCAATAATAAGCACTAAAGAAAATAGAAAATTGGAACTATGTTTGCATAACCTGTGCAATTATCCTTTTCTTTTCCCACTTCAGTTTCCTGTGAGGAATAAATGACTGGATGAACAGTAGTAGTTGGCTGGATAAAAAAGCCTCTTGCTTGAGGATTGTCTGGGTGAGGTTTGTGTACAACGTTATGTCTTATTATAGGCGGCGAAGATCTAGTTGAAGAATCACCATTAACTGTTAATGATTTTCCTATGGCCACATTCAAAACTTGTTCTGATCCTTGCTGCTCAAGTGTTTCCTTCTCTATATCAAAAACGATTTAAAATGATAATTCGTACAGACTGTCACCAATTTTCCGAAAAAAGAGGTAAACAATGTTATCACATAGCATATTATTCCTAGCTGCTTACAATAAGGTAATGATTAGGCAATAAGGTATATGAATCAATATAAAATGAAGAAACCTGATTTCACGAATTGTAAATCAGTTTCAGTTTGCGATGAATAGATGCCTTCATCGTCCGGGCACTCGACTTTGTCTGGATAGTCACACGTTAACAATTCAGGGTTAAATCTGTAATGAACACATTTAAACATAATTTCATAACTTCCATTAATCATTCTCTGAATTATTAAATAATATTTAGTTTCTAGTAGTAGAAAAATTTGATTAAAATTTAATTACGGCATATATAAACTAATATATTAGTTAGCAAAAATTGAAAATGTTTTAAATAAAGTAATAGGTATTTATGCGTGTAGATTGTACCAACGTTGAAAGAAAATTTTCGAGGAAATTGTGAAAACCCATTTACAAAATCGCATTTCTGGTCAGTGGATTTTGTCCGGAACCTTAGTGGCAAATCCGGTACCTGAAGGAAATATGAAGTTTGAGTTTCCTACGATTTTTCACTTCAGAAATATCTTGTTCACAGACATGCAAACACACATATAGAGATCACAGATATTTTCCGTGATAGCCTGCTTCTTTTTGTGGTCATCGACCGGTTTCGGGCGTTCGCCCATCATCAGGACAGTGTGATAACATAGACTTGCAAAGAGCAAATTTAGTTGATACACTGGTTTTAAATGTTTTTGTTAGGACCTAACTAGATTAAGAGGGGTGTTGGTACCTGAGTGGGGAAACACATGTTTCGGTCTTGAAAAGGCATATTGTTCCCTTTAAAAATGGAAACTTCCAACAAGTGGGAATGTGTAACTTAAACTACGTTTTTTTGAAGGAGATTTACTTTAATAATTATTTACCCATACTATTTTACTATTTTATTTATTTATTTATAACAGAGCGAAAGAACACAGTGTTAGCCGTGGGCTATTGTGAAATAGTTACTGACAAGAAATAATAAAATACGAGCTGAATGATCGTAAGATAGTATAGATCAGGTATTTGCGATTGCGTGACTGAACTATTTGCGTGACTGATTTATTTGAAAAAAAAAATTAAATAAAAAAAAGTAGCAAATTTTCTTATTTTCATTTTATTTCATATTTCAATTTCAAAAAAATATTTTCATTTTTATATTAGTTACGAACATTAAGTATAAATTGTATAATATATTTGGCCTGATTATACAATTGTTTATAATAATCAAAAATCAAATAAATTAATTAATAATTTTGTTGTCAAATCAGAGAATAGACATAAAAGAATAGGAACGTATATCAGTATAGGAGCTCCTTTAATATGTGTGTATAATGAATTGTACACTACTGAATTGTATGTATATCAGGAGATTTATAATAATGTAGGAAGTTGGAGGTTCACAGCTGGGCGTCGCGCTGGAGAATTTTATATATATATATATAAATAAAAAATTTCTTTGTGTTGGTATAGAAATGTGTACATTCTTATTACCTTTTTTAAAATAAGAGTGGGGGTTATAAGCGCGTTGAAATTACTTACGATCCTACGAACGAACTTACCCGATCTTACCCGGAGTTATTTCCATTCCACATTGCTCTGTAACGTTACTCATATTCGATATTTTTACTTTCTCTTACTCCTAGTAAGAGGAAGTATTGTAATTGTGTCAAATTTTCGATATCAAGTTTTCACCGGAATTATCCCCTTTGAGGTTCCTTGAGTCCAAAAAAGTGGTTTTAGCAAATGGTCTGTGTGTGTGTGTATATGTATGTATGTATGTATGTATGTGTGTGAACAGCATAGCTCAAAAACGAAAAACCGTAGAAAGTTGAAACTTGATATTCCGTTTAGGTATCACCATGGGATCTGACCCTACATTATTTGTCAAAATTCCTCAACCGGAAGTACCACTTTAATAGATTTTTTTTTTTACTTTTTTGTGTTTTTCTCAAAAACGGCTCCGACGATTTTCTTCAAACTTATTGTGTCAACTACACATACAAAGAGCTACAACTTTTATTTGAAACATTTCTGTGAGAAAATCATTTAAGTTAGTTATGGGCGATGAGTGGGGATAGGTTTTCAGCTAAAGTGCTATTTCAGTTTATTAGACAGTTCTATCATCTAAATAATGTTATTAGAATTAAATATGTTGTTGAAATTCCGAGTTTGAAAAAATCGGATAACCGGAAGTGCGTTTACTTTACCACTTTACTAAATGATTTTTTCACTTTTTGCGATTTTCTCAAAAATGGCTCGGACGATTTTCTTGAAACTTCTTATATAAACTAAACATACAAAGATCTATATTTTTTATTTTTAACACATTTGTCTGGTAAAATTCATTTAAGGGCACTTTTAGGAGAGGGGTGGGGTTATATTTTTCTCTAAAGTGCTCTCATAGTTGATTAAACAATTCTATCATCCAAAAAAATTTAATTAGAAATAAATAGATGGTCAAAATTCTGAGTTTCAAGAAAATAGTAAACCGGAACTGCGCTTTTACTGAACAGTTTTTTCAGTTTTCGACGAATTTCATTAAATTTGGTACACAAACTATAAAATTTGTCAATTATAATTTTGAAAACTGGAGTAAGGGAAAGTTGTGTGAGTGTTTCACACCAGATTTTTTGTGATTTTTGCCAGTGTTTTTTGTGCCTGTGCCAATGTGTGGATTTTTATATATTTATATATTATTTTTATATTTATAAAAATTTGTTGTTGGTATTGGTACTTAAAACATCACTAAGATTTATGACCCAGCAAAGAATTGTAGCTAACTCAATGACATTTCCTTTGAGCCGAAACACTTTATTTAGATAATAAAAATTTCCGTTAAGTTAACCACTTAATTTTCGAACCCAAATCGTACAACTCTTTTTTTCACGTTCTTCTCTGGTTGCAAAGTGACAGATTCATTGTTAATTTAACATATTTAATTGTAGGGGAGGGATGCAAGTTTTTATCTGGCTCCTGGCTTACTTCCTGATTTCTATCTAGCCAAGCTACTAATAATGATAGGTAATGTAAGTATTTAAAAAAAAAATGTTGAACCCCCACATATCCAAGACAGGAGCCGCCACTGGTATAGATAAATAAATATGTTGAATAATTAATCTATATAAGCAAGTTATTTGATAATTACGCATTCCATTCCACATTTTGCCTTTCATAATTCACACACACCATTCTCGCAGACATGCATACTTAAATATGGGTTCTTTACAGACCTAAATGTAACAAGTCTAAACGAGCTTAAATTTAGACTTTTATAAATATATCATTGAAAAATTATATAAGTGTGTTATCCAACCTTAATGTAACGTACACTCACTTTAACACTTCATTTTCTCAACTTAAATACATTATTCACAGATGTACAAACTTAAAAGCTGTTTTGATTGTATGCACAGACTTAAAAACTAACAGATTTAAAACTAAAACTAAAATCTATTTGGTTTTTAAACTTAAAAACTATTTGGTTCAGGTGAGTTGAGTATTGTTTATTGCTTTTTTTATTGTTATTGTGGGAAGGTGGTTTTGAATAGTGGTTCACTTGCGAATTTTGTCTGTTCGTTTAATAAGGTTTTGTGTCTTGTATTTATATATATAAAGTTGTTCCAGTATGTCCAGTCATCGTCCTTTTTTGCCTGGATGTATTAATTTTATCGTGGTGGAGAGGTCGTCGGGTTTGTGTTTGTCTGTGTTTAAGTGATTGGCATAATTTGAATCAATTTTGTTGTACTTGTATAATAATAATATATATTTCAGAAATGTACAAATAAACTTCTTTTTTTGGTGCAACATATTATAGGCAATGGCTGCAGCCGTCTGCCAGAGTTCACTGATCATCGTAAAAATACAAAGTATATTCAAAAAACATTTTACGAAGAAAAAAGAAAAATACATAAATAAATAAAAAGGTACATAATATAAATGAAGGTAAAAAAAAACTGAAAGTGATCTTCTATGCATTAATCAAAGAGAAAATAAGAGAAAGTAAAAAAAGGAACTGATAATAACTATACTAAGAGGTAATCAACTAAAAATGAGAGATCCAGTTATATCTTGCTTTCCAAGCATGGCGAGCGTAGCGGAGAAGGGGCCGAGGGTGGGTCCGACCTGTTAGGAAGGATACAATTTCCTCTCTAGAAAGCGTACGCTTGGAGAAGTAAAGGAGACGAAATTCACCTAATAAGGGACACTCTCCCAAAAACTTCCTCACGAGAACCACTATTACACAGGGAACACTTCTCCAGCTCGAGTTCCCTGTCTAACCAGTGCCTATAATTTAGGTAAAGAAGCTCCCCTCTTAACTTGAAAAGCCACCGCATTTCCAGGAATGAAAGGTCATCAGAAAAGGCTGAAGAAACGCGATCCCTGCCCATAGATGTTAAGTGGCTGTACAGAACAAAACGATCAGACATGGTTGCGCGTCTCACAGATTCCTGCAAGCGAGATTCCCTTATTCTCTCTCCGAGTAAGGCAAACTGAGTGGGCCAAATTTGTAAATTAAGCAGGGAGTCATTAAAAGAACATGAGTTGCATTGAAAAAGAGTAAGCCAGTGTTTGAACCAATGTATTTTTTTGTAAATTATTTTGAGGGCCAGTATCTTAGGGAGTCTGTGGGATGGAAGAGATAACACCTTGACACAGTATCTTAGATGGAGGTTAAGGGTATAAACATCGAGTGGTTCCAAAGCACTCTCTAACGACAATATATAGTTGGGAGTCTGGATAGGTAACGCAAACAATTTTTTTATAAAAAATCTTTGAAGTTTCTCTAACACCTCATAAGCCTGAAACCCCCAAATCTGAGCCCCATAGCAGGCAATTGCTCGAGACACACTCTTAAAAACCTGATATTTAGCTGATAGGGGGACATTTTTATTGAGAATAAAATTGTGCCAAACTCTATTTAATTCCTGTTTTGCCAGCGAGACTTTTTCCACAAGATGGGGTAAGAAGGTAAGACGGGGAGTTAACGTAACGCCAAGGTATTTAAATCTGTTTACAATTTCAATTTGCTGCCCGTTATAATCCCATTTCTCGGAAGAAGCGAGTCTGCCCCCTCTTCTGAAGATCATAATTTTTGATTTCGATAAATTAACCGAAAGATTCCATTGATCGCAGTAAGCCTCCAAGATCCTTATATTCCTTTGAAGGGCAATTGGATTGTCAGCTAATAGGACAATGTCGTCGCCATAAAGCAAAATCTTTATTTTCGTATTGCTAACAACTACTCCACCTTCCAAAAGCGATGGAAGATCATCCACAAATAACGAAAACAAAATAGGGCTGAGTAAACAACCTTGTCTCCGGAACCAACCGTAAAGAATTCTGAAATCGTATCCGTACCACGAACTGAGGAGGCAGCAAAGAGGTATAACCTCCTTAGAATACCCACAAATTTAGAAGAGATGCCAAGGTTGAGTAGTTTTAAAAACAGAGAAGAATGATCCACCGTATCGAAAGCTGCCCTGAAATCAACGAAGAAGCAATACAATTTAGATTCCTTCTCCGCCAGTTTAAGACTAATTAAGTTTGTTAGAACAAATAGATTATCGATTGCAGAGTAACCTCTCCTAAAACCCGCCTGAAATTCGCTCAATGAGTCATTCTGAATTACAAAGCGGCGGAGTAGTAGAGAGGAGAATAACTTTGCCAAGGAATCCAAACACGAAATTCCTCTATAATTTGCCACATCGTTAATATTACCATGCTTGTAAAGTGGAAAGATCATTGACCTACCAAACGATGGAGGAACCTCACCAAGTTCAAAGCAATAATTAAAGAAAGCTAAAAGTCGTTCCTTAAAAACTAAAGGGGCAAATTTATAGAACTCGTTTAGCACACGATCAGGGCCAGGGGCCTTATTGCGCTTAAGGTTAGATATTGTTAAAGAAAGCTCATCAAGGGTAAATGGAGAGTCCAGAATAGGAGAGGAGATGAAAGGCTCAGCATAGGAGGAAAGAGAAAGCAAAGGAGGGTTGAGAAGAGACTTAAAATGAGAGACCAGCTTGTCGATAGTTATATCACTGCCCAAAACAAAGTGCTTTCTACGAAATCGGTTTACTAAACTCCAAAATTGTTTGGAGTCCTTAACGGCTCCAAACATTTGACAGAATGAAGAAAAATATTCTTTTTTCTGGGCATCACACAACTTCACATAATCTTTTTTAGCAGTGAGGTAGGCATCTTTTGCAATCCTTGAATTGGCTATCCCAACATTAAAATCCCCCATTAGGATACTTTTACCAGTAAAACCAGAATCAAAGGATTCATAAAGCGTTGTGAAATCTTCGTCCCATTTATTACAGTTTAGATAAACAGGTAATAATGTGATGACCATATCATTTTGTCTTAAGCGAATACCCGGAAGCCCCGTCATTGTACAAAAATATGGATTACCCAGCGAGCGCTTCACACCACACAACTTGCCACCACTAGCTCTGCCATATTTAGATACTCTGATAGCCGGTTCCCAACTTAAATAATATTCTGGAAAATAATGATTATAATAACTGAACGAATTTTCCATTACAAATGTTTCTAATAAGATAAAAATATCAAACTTTTTTAATAAATTCAAAAAAACAACAGGATAGTTGTACTTGTATGATCTGATGTAATATATAAAATATCTCCGATGCTTTCCAGCTCTGCGGAACCAACCACAACAACACATGTAGAGAAAACAAATTTTTAGTTAATGTTTATTTCCGTTAACTTATAGCAAATAGTGGAATGTGATTTATTGAGGAACACTAACTGCCACTAAGCTCTCAGCTTTCCCCCTCCCTCCTAAAATAAATTTTGCCAGAAAATGATTTAAATAAAAATAATAGATTCATAGTGTGTGTAGTATAAATATACCGAGTTTGAAAGAAAT
>JAAEAF010001832.1:0-183178 GCA_011037195.1 Triatoma infestans
TTACCCATACGACCAGTATTTTATGTTTAAAATTTCATGGATAATTAAGAAAGCGATTAGTTACTTTATTTTAACATTTATTGTTTCTCTAGGTTTCACTTCCTATCAGTTGTTGCAATTATATTGAACCTGCAAAGATCCCTTTAATGTGGCGACAGTTTTTGAGGCCAGTTATGGGAGTCATGTCTTCAGCTGTACAAAGTAGTAAATAATTAATAAATAAATAAATAGTCATTTACAGAAATTAAACGAGATAAAAAAAATGCTTCAATAATATTTAAGTGTAATTTTTGATTAAAAAGAATATTTTTATTCTGCATTGTTGAACTCTGATTTTGCTCTGTAGTGCGTTGATAAGTTTGATGTAATTTAATTCATTACTCATACTTGCAGACATTGTAAACAGTGTTCGTACATTTGTATGGCAGTTGTGACAGTGAAGTCATATTCAGTGACGCCTAACCAAGCAATAGCAAAAATATTGCTACCTCCTGGTTCATATGTAGCAAAGGTTCATATACATTCTATATTAATTTATTTCTATAATTTGGCATGATTTGTTTTCTTTATTTCTGTTATTACTTTATTCTTCAATATCAGATGTCTTGTAAATATCATGAACCACAGCTTGTATCATTCTCAATTGATGAGGGGCAACTTATGAATATGAAAGTCACATTGAGAGAAGTTAATGACTACTCTCTAGCGCATGCCGGAAACGGGGTTGCAGGTATTGCATTTATGCAATGCAATACCTGCAATTTCTGCATTTATGTAATGCAGAAAATTTAGTTTGAAAGATTCATATAATACTGTTGGGGGGTATACAAAAAAAATTTTTTTTGGGGACGGCGGAATGTCTGGGCGTGAAATCTCCAAGACAGACAAGCTATCAATGATCGAAGTATATATACATATGGATAAGACCAGACAAACAAATAAATATTATATGTGGCGAAGGCCAACAGACAAATAATTTTACAAACCAAATATAGTCCAGACAGACAAATAACTATAAATTTATAGAAATGCACAAAGAAAAACACGCACTTAACACCAAGACGCTAACTTTACTATAATGGCTGATCGCCACAAAAAGCCGCCAGACCGGCCGGAACAGTAGTTTATTGCTTGGCAACGGCTCATGACGTCACTTGGTTACTTGATCACTTGGGGACTCAACATCCTCCCCCCGCAGTGGAATCGCCAGGTTCCACTCACAGTGAGGGAAGCGGGCATAGCTTCCTCAGGGGGCGCCTAAACGTCCCTGACGAGGTGGCTACATCGGCCAAACGGCTCTGACTATCCCGACCGGGAAACAGCTTGACGATCCTCCCCAGTGACCATTGGAGCGGTGGAAGGTTGTCTTCCATGACGATGACGACTTGGCCCAGCGTGGCAGGGTTGTCAGGGGTGTTCCATTGTCCAGGCGTTGTTGCTGAAGTAGATATTCCTTTGTCCATCTCCTCCAAAATTGGTTGACAGTGAACTGCGCCATGGCCCATTTGGATTTTAACGATGTGCATTCGGAGATAGACAGGTCTGAGGGTGGCGCAGTCAATGGACGGCCGACAAGAAAATGTCCGGGGGTCAGCACCTGCAAGTCGTCAGGCGAGCTAGACATTGTGGTCAATGGGCGTGAGTTGAGCACGCCTTCAATTTGTATTGTTATGGTCATTCCTCCCTGCTTCCTTTTCCTGTTCTATGCAGTAATAAGGGATCTTTAAGGACCGTTCCTACCCCTTTTTTGGGTATACCAGTTCCCCGTGCAAGCACGAGGTCGTTTTACAAGAGAAGGATGTCACCACCATGATAAGGCTAGTAGTGCCTTACCAAAAACGGGAAGAACACATATTGGGCGGTATGCTCTTGGGTCAACCAAATCCTTTTCGGGCTTATCTATAAAAACAACTCTTCCCATTTCGATCCTCTCTCCCAATTCGAAGTTTCAAGAAATAGTTAAATAAACGGAAGTGCGAGCTACAGAATAAGTTTCTGAGTTATTTGAAAATTTCTCGAAAACGTTTTCAATGATTTTCTTTAAACTCGTTAATTACTCAAATCTAAACGTGTCACTTTTATAAACATATTTTCTAGAAAGATTGTTTTTTGATTGATTGTAGATAGCCAAGCTTAGTTCATCCGGTCTTAGTTGTGGTATTAGTTTATTGCGGTGTACAATGTAGCCACACTCAAGCTACTTGGTCCTAAAACCAGCTTGTGTAATGTACGGCTCTCCAACATCTACATATTTCAGGCCAACTATACCATTTTTAAAAATTGCGAATTAAAAAAAATTGAGAAGATATATTGAAGTATTTTATACTGCTTATT
This sequence comes from Triatoma infestans, assembly GCA_011037195.1. Lineage (NCBI taxonomy): Eukaryota > Metazoa > Arthropoda > Insecta > Hemiptera > Reduviidae > Triatoma > Triatoma infestans. The sequence goes on from JAAEAF010001832.1 coordinate 2,335, forward strand.
TACTTTCTCTTATCGTTGTAAGAGGAAGTATTGCGTTGTGTCCAATTTTGGAAATTCAGTTTGCAACAGAAATACATGTTATGAGGTCCCTTAAGTAGGAAAAAAAAATTTTAGCGAATAATCTGTTTAAGTATAAATAAAATATCTCAGAAACCAAAATCGGAGGAAGCTCAAACTTGATTTTTCAAATAAGTAACACTGTCTTCTACGAGAGAATTCCAGTTTCTACAAAAATTGTGCAGAACAAGACACTTACTTCTTATAGCTATTATGCTTATAAAGTATTTAAGTTATGCTATAAAATCAAAGCAAAATCCAGTAAACAACTTTCTTCAAAGAAGTCTCGATATTCGCCAAGGGACTTGAACTGAAACTTTGCTGATTTTGTGTCAGTTTTCTGCGATTTTCTCGATGAAAGGCACACACGGGTTTCTTTAAACTTATATATATATATGGATCTGTCACCTTTATTTGAATTTTTATTTCCGAGAACATAGCTTTTAGGGGATTGTGGGGGATCTGGAAGGTGACCTTCCCTCAGAAGTATCGCTTTATTATAGTTAGGTGCTCGTATGCTCGCACTTACTACTGGAGCCAAGCCAAGCATTTAATCAAAAATTTTTTTTGAATTTTTCAATTATAAGTAAATTGCAGAGAAAGATTTATACTTTCTTTTATTATTTTAAGAGTAATAGATACTGCGATCGTGTCAAATTATCGAAATTGAGTTTGCATTGGAGATACATGTTTTGAGGTCCCGTGAATATGAAAATGTGGTTTTTAGGAATCGGACTGTGCGAATTGTTCAGCATAACTCCAAAACGGAAAATTGCAGAAAGCTGAAATTTCGTTCAAGGGGACGCGACAATAAGATTTTGGTCAAAACTGGTCGACAGGAAGTATCTACTTGGCTAGAATAGATTTTTTTTTTTAGTTTTTGACTTTTTTCTTGAAAATGACTTAAACGATTTTCTTTGACTTGATATATCGACCAATCATAAAAAGAGTTACAACTTTTATTTGATACTTTTCCCAAGAAAAATCATTTAAGGAGTGTTTTAGAGGTGGGATGAGTTAGGCTTTCCTCTAAAGTATATATATTATACTCAATATATTATACTATTCTGTTGCCTGTATAATAGATGAATAATTAATGAATCCAATTTATTACCAAAATTTTGATTTTAAAGAAAGTCTGTTTTCCGTAAGTTTTATATTGTCCTTTAGGTGCACATATCTACATTATGTGAACTTTGTAACTAGGTAATAACCATATAAATAAATAAATTAAGTAAATCGCATTAAGAGAAAGAATGTTTCACACCAGATTTTTTTATTATTTTTAATCAAATAAATAAATATTGTTCAATTTTTGGTGCTAGGTTCTAGAGGACCTAATTCCCAGGCCACTGCTTCAATGGTTGATCGAAAATCTGGAGTTTTATTTTATACCCAAGTGAATAAGAATGGCGTTGGTTGCTGGAATCCCGCTTCTGGTGATTATTCTGTTGATTCTGTTGAAACGGTTTGATTGCCGCTGACAATATTACAATGGTATTTCCAAATGATCTTAAAGTAAGTTTATTATGATTGTAATTATTAATGAATGAAATTGATTGATTAATGAAATGTGTTAGTTTTATTATATTTGTTTTAATTTAATACTGTTCTGAGTTATAAAATAAGGAATAATTATATGTTTGCAATTCTCATTAAACCTGACTTTCAAGGTTCAAGATTCAAAGTTTCTTGGCTTTTCCTTTAAATTGAGCTATTCAATTTGTATTCGCGATTTCGTACACCTGAATTTTGTTTTCATACCACAAAAACCACAGGAGTGTGCAGCAGTTAAATGATAAATAAATAATAAGCTAGACATTTTTTGTTTACAAGGAAGTTTGATGTTTATTCTAGAAAAGTGACTTGCCCTTAGGAAGATCCAACAAGGGATCTACAACTAATATTTTATATTTTCTCTTACTGCTGCAAGAGAAGAGGAAATTTTGCAAGTTTTTACCGGAAATCAAGTTTTGAGGTCCCCTAAATGTGAAATAAGTGATTTTAGCGAATGGTCTATATTGTTTCTCTGTGCACAAAATTTCGGAAAATCAAACTCGATATTCCCTTAAGGTACAGCAGTTGCTTCTGAATCACGAACGTCTCGATCTAAATCCACTAACCAGAACTGCGACTGATTTTTTTTTCGTTTTTCGCGGTTTTCTCAAAAATGTGTCAAACGATTTATTTTAAACTTCACACACTAAATGCTTATCATTTGGAATTACCATAATTGTATTAACTGCAGTAAGTGAAAGTCGTGTGAGTGATTCACACCAGATTTTTTAGTTTTCTTGAGTTTTCTCTAAATCCAACGATTTACTCTAAATTTGTTAGCGCTTTACATACATATATAGTGTACTTATACAGTACTTACAATACAGTACTTTTTTTGGAGACTTTTTTTATAGGAATATTAATGCAGCAAAGATTCTGAGGAAGGACCGATCTTAAACTTTCCTCTAACCGGCTATTTCAGTTCATCTACATGATATTTTTAAGAAAACCGGTGGGTTGGCCAAAGTGCGAATGCCCTGATCGTTTTTTTCTAAGTTTTCTGCGACATTTTCGATATCGACAATAGTAAGGTTTCTTTGAACTTACTATATAAACTACTCCAATAAAGATCTGAAGATAGTTGGGATAGCATGGCGTCGTGCTACTTCATTATTTTGTTTTTTCATCGGAAAAAAAGTAAAAATTCCTAGTTTGAAGAAACTTTGTCATAAATAAGAAATTGCAGTAAGAGACAGTGTTTCACATCAGATTTATTTTTACAGGTTGACAGAGATAGTAACTTATGGGTACTCACCGATCGTTTACCAAGTTTTATTTACACACATCTCGATTTCAATGACACCAACTTTAGAGTCCTCTCAGCACCAGTTCAAGAAATAATTCAAGGCACTGTATGTCAAGAAAAGAAATAACAATTACAGTTTTTTTATATAAAAATGAATTTGTTTTTTTAATTTTATTTTCGTTTGTCAATATTTCTTATCTCACTTTTGTTTTTGCCATTATAATGTAATTTTGAACTGTGTTACGGACAAATAATTTTGATTCTCTAATGACAACCACAATTAAATAATATAAAAAGTTTTTATTTTTAAATTTCTTTTCCTTTTTTTCCTTCTTTATACACAAAATTTACAAATTTTGGACTGCAAATGCATTTCACAATAATAAACTATCAGAATCATCAATGAGAACCAGAATTTAAAATCGTAAATAAGAAACCTTTTTCGATTCCCGATAGTGATTTTTTTTTTTTTTAAGTAAAAACATTTTTTAATTTTTTTAGTACAAAAATATTCAACAAGTAAAAACAGTTGTTGTGCAGATAACTACATCAAAACATCGTAATACAATAATAATTCAAATTTAAAAATATTTTCTCCCTCTCATATTAATTATATATACACTTAAATTTTTGTACACTATAATTTTATAATTATTAACATTGAAAAACATTTATTTACACTTTTTAACATTTAAAAATTCAGATTATACTAGTGTGGTCAAAGTTTGTAAAATAAACAGTTTTTTCGAAAAGTATAACTGATAGAAAAAAATAAATAAACCCACATGCCAGCCTAATTTTTTGGGGTAGAATCTAAATATGTCGGATTTTTTTCGAGTTTTTGGAAATGACATTGCGACCTGAAAGATCGTTTTGTGCCACACGGAGCCTTCTCAGGGCATTGACGGCTTTCGAGCAGAGTTCTATAGCTACAAGCAACATCACTCATCATGGGTCTGTGAGGCTGCTAGGAAAAAAAATCTAAGGGCAGCACACTGGATTCGAACGCGGAACCTCCGTGTTGCTAGTCCAGCGAGCTACTGAGCTAATCCCTTCCTACTCCCTTGGCTTACGCCAATTAACTAGGGATGGAGACCCTAGTTTGTGTACTATGTTTATCCTCGTCTGTAAAGAGTAGTGTATGTGGTTTAAATGTATTGTGTACAGTTCTGACGAAGTGCATGGAATACTGAGCTATGGTAACCCGTGGGGTCGCTACCCCCATTAACTGCATGCAACAGATACCCCTTGCGGGCAAAGGTCTGTGCTCATTTACGTGGCGATTTTTCGAAGTGATGTAGGTGCTCCCAAATAATTTATATAATCAGATGACTGACTGTTTTGTATTTATCAAAATCCAATCATCAGAAGCCCCGACTATGTTGCACGATAGCATTGAAATCTGGAAAATCAAGCCTTTACATGGTAGATTGGATTAGCGATCTATAAGTGGGCCATCAAGATCCGCCTCTGCAAACCCAATAAATTGATTGTGGTGTCCTATTTCAGAGCATCCTTATTGCGTCCTTAACTCTAGAAAGGCTCGTCGAGGCGGTAATGTGACTCCTACATAAATGAAGACGACTCAGATTTTTCCTTCCCCAAGAGTCGAAACCTTGCGCAGCACTTTAGTGTTGGAGACCAACTACCATTTTAATAATTCCTGGTTTATTAATCCCTACATGTATCTGCTCATAAAAAATTTCGCCTACCTATGTCTCCACAGGGTCTAAGAAGTAGGTACTCACCATTCACTTTTGAATGAAGACTTCTAGATCGAGCATCTAGAGATTCCACAAAATGCTTTGAGATTGTAAAGGATGAGCTAGCACCTCACTAGCCAAATCCCACTTTTCGAAATACCCTGTGCACACCTACACAAACTAGTTGTTAGAATATTATTCCGAGTGCCTAGCTCTATTACACGATAGGTATTACATTCAATCATTGGTAGAGCCTGCCTGCGATTTATTGTGGTATTCCATCTATTTCAGAGCATTCTACTATTGTAATTATTTATTACAATCGCATAGCTCTGGCACAAGGCTCAATAGAGCCTGTCTAAAACGAAGAGTCATCAGCCAAAACTGTTTTTTTTTTTTTTTTTGTAGTCTCCAGATCTAAGGAATAGGTACATTCGTAGTGATATATTGGTTGTTTTTAAGCAACTTTGATCACAAATTCTTTTTTATCATGCTCTTGTTTCAGGCTATTTAATAAATACAAATCAACAAAAAAAAATTAATAGCGAATTCAAATATTACAAAACTGCAAGTTTAAAGTAGACGTAATTTGGAGCGTCGATGTGTAATTTTTCAACTTTCCACTTAAAATTCCTCAGTGAATTCCTAAACAAAAATTCTGCCAATAATCTTTAAATTCTACATAAAAAACTAAAACGAACATACTGTATGAAATTATTTTTCTATATTTAAACTTTTCGCTAAAAATTGCTGATCCTATAAACTTGGGCCACTTGGTATATAATTCAATTGATATTTTGAAATTATTTTTTCCAAATAAACCACATGCTAAGAAACAACCAAATTTTGGACACTTACCACATTTAAAATTTAGCGAAAATATGCCGACTCTTGAAAAGTTTGAACAATTTTGTTTGTTTAATTTGAATAAAGTTTACAGCTCAATTATTCTGTTACACATTTATCAATAATACAAATTATTTTAATATTTAAAAACGTTACTACGGGCATAATGCAAGATTATATTAATTTATTTGAAAATTTGGATTCTAGATTTAATTAAAATGAAATAAATAAAAAAAATTGTAAGAGAAAACATTTTAAAAAGAAGTCAAAGGAATTCAGCTCTCCTAACATTGAATTCTTAAATAAAATTTATTTCAACAATTGACATTTCCAATGAAAACTTTACGTTTAATGTATTTTACTTAAATTTAAATAAATAATAAATCATTTCTGTGGGACTCTATGGAAAAGTACAAATCCACAAAATTAGTAAGAATCCAGAAGAAAAAAAAAAATCAATTTATTATAACTAATACAAGAATGATGTAATAAGCCGAGCTTATGAATAATTTTTACTACAATGATTAGAGTATGCAAGCCCGAAAATCCCCTGTAGTGCTTTTCCTCTGAGTAATATCAAGTGGATAAATGATGTGAGAATAACAACTATGGATTCATTCCTGAAGCAGCCCTCCAGCAATTTTTTGATATAAAAATTCATAAAATACAAACTGAAATTATGTTTAACATCTAAAAGAGAATAAATATTTTTACTATTGGCAGTTAACGTAAAAATTTGGGCTATATGCTGGATTTAATTTTAAATCTCCAAAATTAAGGCACAAAGTTATAAGCGAAAATTAGAGATGCGAAAAAGTAAAAGATTAATTTAGTAAGCCGAAATTAAGATTTTCCATTGAAAAATCAATATATCCACAATATTCTATATTGCGTTACAGCACGTAAAAGACCCATATCTAAGTCTGGCTGAAGTGGGTTTAGTAATCTAGTGAGGACCGCTTGTAGCAAAATATCAGCTATGATTACTTGACTATTTGGTTTAAATGAATTTAGTGAGCAGTTTATTATTATCGAGATAAAATATTACAAGATACATAGAACTCTTGACACACATTTCGATAGTACAACAATTCGAAAATTCTGTCAAGGCGACAATTCGTTCACGACGTTCAAATCCTTTTAGTCGCTTTATATAATCAATACTGGTATTTTTACCGGCTTGGAGATGGGAATTTCAATAATTCATCATTATTTAAAATAATAATTTAAACGAACTCATTCAATCAGTACTGTGTACATTTACTGGCTCGGAGATGGGATTTCAACAATTCATTATTATTATTAGGCAAGAGTTCAAGAAAAAAAAAAAAATCGCAAAAAATATGAAGCTTAGGAAATATGGCATAAACCAAGGCAACTATAGGTCGCTTATGTAATTTGTGTTTCAGTTTCCTCAGGAAGAATCAAACTAGTTGGTCCAAAATAAAAGCATCTAAATGATGCATTTTCGCTTCTAAAATATCAAAATGAATTAAAAATTTTAAAATATTAAAAGACGGATAAATATATAACAAGCATTAATATTTCATATAACAAAAACAACAAAACAAATATAAAATGAATAACCATAGCGATAACTTTTATTTAAAATATTTTAACATCATGCACTCTTTAGCCGCAACAAATCTAGTAATAAAAGAGAATAGTTTTTTAACCAAACTACGAGTATGTACGATTTGTAGCACTGAAAGTATATTGGCTGTAATGAGAAGGAAAGCATCCGATTAGGAATTATCTTTTCTGCACTTCTGTTTTAAGTACACAATTTATTCCACTATTCCACGGAGATGTCACTAATATAACATTTATGCAAATATTAACCATATACTTGTTCAGAAAGTAAAAGACAAGATCTGCAGCTCTCAAGATTCTATAACTCCGCAGGAATGCGTGGAGGAAGAAGCGAAAAAGGGTGTAGGAGCACAAATAAATATCAAAAACAGAGACCCTGTTACATTTGAAAAGTTGAAGCTGGCTACTTTTTTTTCCCACCAATATATACTGGCAATTTGAATCATTTGAACATAAACATGGATGTAATCCCCAAAAATGCATTGGTTAATATAGATAAACAAATATTTAACAAAATGCTATTCAATTATTTTATTGTCGCTATATTTAATGACCCGTACCTATATTCAATAACTTAAGTACTGTATGTGTTAAATTAAGAAATATATTACCACGAGAAAAAAATTATCTGTTCCATCAAAAATATTGTTACATCTAGGGTCACTATATATTCCAGGTTTGAGAATGAAGTAATACGATCAAGAATTTTCATAAAATGTTTGTCTGAATTAAATATTTCATAATTATCATTTGTTTGTGAGAACTATGTTCCATTTAAAAGAAAATAATGATATACCCAATCACTTAGAAAGGCTAAAACTTTTCTAAAAAGCTTTGAACCTGTCGAAAATTCTATAACTATCAACCCAAGCTAACCCCACGCAGTCATGCCAATCTAATATTTAAGGCCGACTTTTATTACAAAGTCGCGTCCCATGGCTGGAATACGCGACTGGAATGAAGTTCGAATCAAGCACGATTTGATCGTGTTTGCAAACATTATTATGATGAGTCACATAAACAAAAAAAAAAATTGAGGAAAAGCTAAGAACATGAGTATTTTTTTTTATTATCTTGAACCTTTACTGCGCAATTTTGTACTGAACAATACAATTTTTAATTTTCGGGAGCACAAAAAATTTCTATTAAACTTTTTACCCAAAATGTTTGCAAAATTCAACATTTCAGTGACGTATACTTCTCCAACAAGTCTCCAAAATTCAAGATTTCTGTGACTTATACTTTTCCAATAAGCCTCCATATAAAATATAATAGAATCACTATATTATGTTGGTATAGTTTCTAAAAAACAAAATCACAAAACCGCTTCAGATAAATATGTAGCTCTTTAACAGTAGTTTTGCACATATCTGACTCTCTTTTAAAATTCTTTTTACAAAAATAAATCCCAATTTGCCGGGAGAGGCACGAAATCAATGTGAAAAAAACTTTTTAATAAACAAAAGAAATAAATATTTAACATAAATTATTACGAATAAATTTATAAGAGAGAGCCGTTTACATCGGAAGGACGTTTTTTTTTACAAAAATTTAACATTCAGTTGTCTTTTGTATCACTTTATGTTTTTTGTTATTATTTTTATTACAACATAACATTATATATTTAACTAATACTGATGAATAACTTATATAAAAACGTCACTTATCTACACAAAAACGTACAGATCTTTCAATATTTACATCACACCACATATCTACTTACCCGCTTATGATGTATTTTCTTTCCATATTTACAAAGAAATAGCCCCTACAATTAATAATTTGTAATGTACAATATATAATAAGCAAATATACAGAAGAAACGAAAAATTAAATATTGTCTCCAGCCTACATACTATTTTCTTTAATTTTTTTTTTTTTTTTTAACACCTCCGGTTCGAAGATCGTATGGGGTCAGCTTTTCTGGTTCATGTCAAAAAGAACATGGGCAATGGTTCTTGATGATTCAACGTTGCTCAATGCTACGTTCGCTAGATGAGGTTCATACCTTGTCAGATATCTGTTAATGAATATAAACGAAATATGCATTAGCATAATCCAAAAATAAAAACAAAGAAATACTTCATTAGTGCGATATCCATTTTGCTAACATAATTATAATTTTGTTTGTCTGTCCCAAGGGTTTTTTGAGGAATTTTGTTTTTAACGCGTCCATTGATGATACTTAAGAGAAGACGAAAATTATTGCAGCCTGTTTCCAGGATCGCTTCAATACTGTAAATAATTTAAAAGAATCTGGGATATAAATAATACGTACTAGGTATATCACGATCTTATCATCCACTAAAAATGTATATAACTTAAACTGTTAAAAAAAAAATGTATTTTGTTTTTAATATATTTCTGTTTATTCCTAAAACTATATATATATAAATTATGCAGTACGCAAAAACACATGTAGGAGGAATAATTGTTTTTTGTCCTGCTAGAGATTGCAGGATGTTGGAGCGGTCCGATAAGGTCCTCCACACCATACCGTCTTCTCTTAACTACAGATGGAGGATTGACAATCGGCATGGCACACTCAGACGCTGCTGGGCCATCAAAAAGTTATGCAATGGAAAAATACCGTGCAGGGATGTTTGTGGGCCAATTTCAACCTGCATCTGAGATAACTTAATAAAGAAAGATACTAGTAACTTTTTTTACTTCCTCTTTTTTATTTTATCCCTGCAACATATCCGTCTAGCATTGGCTAATTCATTTAGAAGATTATTTTTCAGTTTCTTTTGTCTAATTTTTTTACTACTTGTAAGAGAAAAACTAACTTCCGCTCTTTTTATGAGAGATTGCTTGGGTGGGATATGAGGATAGCAGATTCAAGAACTTTGATTGGTACAGGCTGCTATGAATGATCTTAAGCTGCTTTTCCACTGGGAAATTATTCGGTTTGTTCGTGCATCAATGAATTTTTGGTTAAGTCCAGAATTAAATGTCTAAATTAGACCCAGATTGTTGTTTTCTTTTGGATATGGCCCAAATGGGCTACGGATAGCCTAGTGCTCCCCACTAAAGAACAATAATAATAATGGCATAATTATTCAACAGAGATACCCCACTGAGGGATATTTAGTAACGGTAGGAACATCGAAGGTATAAACAAATGATTTCTGAAGCTATTATTAGTGGCACTGTAACTAAACAAAGGATCCTATCTTAGTTAGTCCACAGTAATTAGTTCACTAATTACAGTTTTCTCTAAAAATTTCTAAATTTAAAAAATCTACCTTTTCCCACTTGAAGAATATATGACTAGGTTGCGTAATATTAGAGCAGCTGTTAATCGTATACTCTTTGTAACAGGACCTTCATTGTCATCCTATAACAAATATAAAAAAAAAATTGAATTATTGAGAGTGAAAATGGCCGAGGGTGTGATTTCTTGTCTTCAGTGCTTGATTAAGAGTGTTAAAAAAAACTGTCTATTTACCAGAAGTATTTTGCATAATTCATTTACTACCAATTACTGGAATTTTTAAAAAATAAAATACTGCTTAAAGAAACAAAAAATATATAAACAAGATTAAATCAGCTCACAATTCATTTAAGTTTTTTTTTTAATTTACCACAGCAAATAGAGGAAGTTTTGTTAAAAATGATAAAAATTCTAAAATTATCCGAAAATACAGGAAATTCCTGAGGAAAATTAAATAACAAACATAGCAATAAAGAAAGCCGGCCGACAGAGGCGTCGAAAGCATACCACAGCCTTTAAAAAAATTACCTGCAGTTGAAAATTTGCATTTACTGATTCACTTAAAAATTTTGCCCCCTTTCCCGATGAACCCCCTCCTCACGATCCCATTACAGAAGATAATAAAAAAGCCATTTCGATATTTTTTATTAATATTATAAATTAATAAATTGATTATTAACTACGCTCTTCCCAACTGTGTATTCTGATCAGCTGAATCTTTAGCTTGCTGTTGACTTGCACAGAACAAAGCGCTTAAAAAGCAGTCTAAGAATGCTTATTATCTATTGATAAACTTCACTCCTAAAATTCTGGAGTCCCCATATTCCTAAAAATTTGCTGCTCCGATGTAGTGCACTTCTTGCAGCCTCGGATCGGAACGTGGCAGCCTGAAAGGAATATATGCTTAAGTTTTAAAAATGAAATAAAAACAATTACATGCACTTTAGAACACGATCAGTGAAAATGAATAATTTATTTCAGACCGATGAATCCAAGGCAACTTTACCATCTTATGTTTCTTTACTCCTGTTTATAGGAGAAGTCTTGTAAAGAAACATAAGGTAGCGTAACGAACTTGAAGTGAGATCGAAGAAAATCTTAAATAATGATCCAAGAATTCCTCTAGCAGTACAGATTAAGTAAATAATTCAAACTAAACTCTTGGGGTAACAACCCATCGTGATTCTTGCTAATTTCTGCATTTCCAAAAGGGTCTCAATTAGCTTTTTAGTTTCATTCACGAACCTGGATTAAAAACTTTTTAAGGACCACCATGAGGATCGAAACTGGATCCTCGCTCCAAAGACGAGAACGGTGGCCACTAACCACGCGGAAGCTCTTACTAATAAAAAACTAATTCCTAACTACATTGTGTGAATCTCAAACTACTGTTTTACCGGTACAAATATTTACAACAAGGGTGTCTATATAGAAACAAACTATTTCTACAAAAGCAAAACAAAACTCAAATATCAAAAAACACTGACAATAAATTCGCAGCAAATATTTCTCTCACACACACACTCACACACACACACACACACACACACACACACACACACACACACACACACACACACACACACAATTACTAAAATTTAAAAGCTACACCACTGATTAAAAATAAAGAAAGAAAAGAAAAGGCGTGTAGAATATTGTGTTTACACAATAAATTTAACACATATCATGCAGAATTAAATAATTTTACCTGCTCTATTTGAACTGTTGCAGGGGTTACACCAGGTTTTGCTGCCCTTTGCTGTTGCAAATAAGGGCAAAATTAAACCTTTTTAACCAATGAATTTAAATATTTAAGAGTATAATAGAAAATTATATAATTATGCCGATTTACCTAAATACCTTAAAAAAAATGAAATAATTGCCAACACTAAATAATATACTTTGTTTGTATAAACAACTATCAAATACAAATTAATATAATAATAATATCTATTAACTCATGTAAACAAGAATATGAAACACTCACCGAACTTTCTCAAAATACATTCGCAACTTCCAATTGCAACTTGCAATTTTTACAACACATTTAATTGCTCTTTATATAAAACACTTCTCTAGGAAAAAGGTTTCAAATAAAAAAAGGTAAATTCGTAATATACTAAATTTTAAAAAATCGTAGGTGCCGTATACGAAAAAAGCGTAAAAATCTACAAAATATTCAGACGTTTCCGCTTGGCAGATGTCAGCAGAAACATTCGTGTTCAATCTCCCAGCATAGTAAATTGTTGAATATACTGTTACACTCATAACACACACACACACACACACAAGATATTCTCTAAATATATTTATTTCGCAATTAAAGGGACTCGAAAAAATATGTACTTCCTGTGAAAAATCAATTTCGAAAATCTGATACAATCAGATACCTGGTGATACCCAAAAGAAATACCAAGTCTGAACTTTCTATGATTTTTTGTCTTTGTGATCTGCTTTTCACATACATATCAAACAAATATACATATAGCGATTCTCTAGAAATATAAATTAAACAAATAAACACAATCAAGCTGAAACAGCTCGATGACAAGAAGGTAAAATATCTTTAGCAAAATATCCACGGCCCTCCATCCAAGTACCAAGTTGCATAAGGAGAAAAGAAATGGAGGAAAGACAGAAAGCTGCCTGTGATAAATTCTTAGAAATTGAATACGACAGAAAGTGTGATTATTCCTAAAATAAGCAGACAGATCTTTCCCCACTATTTACTCTTTTAAAATGAATGTCATAATGAGCATAGAAACTAACCTGCAATTCCTTAGGATTAACAAATTCAAGAGCGTGTCTTTTGATAGCATGAAAAGCGGCATTAGGAGCATAACCGGGATGTGGTGTAGCGGGTGCTGGTGCTGGGATCTCACTTCGTCCGGTTACTGATAATTGTTTACGCCGGACTGCCATCATTTTCATTACCTGATACAGAAATATTTATCCTGTTAATACTTCTGATCTGAAGTTTCTTAAAATAATTTTCAATTAATCATAAATACTATTAAAAATTATAAATTACATCAGCGTTGCAGTGCTTATCGTAGAGATGTGTCATCAAAGAAAATCTTTTTCGTTTCATTGCGTCACATCTCTCCCATAAACATTGTATCTCTTGACTACCTTGAGGGCAATGTGTTTCACACGCATGCATGTAAACTTCATTGCCGGATCTGAAATTTCTGTAAAATAGGATTTTTCGTTAGAAATATTTTCTATTTGGTTGTAAAGTATGAAATGTCCGTTTGACAAATTTAGGATAAAAATTTAAAACACAGAAAACACAATCATGCAGTCAGTAAATAAATCTACCATGTAAAATTTTCAACCAGTCAAGCACTTCATCATTTCAAAGCTCCTTACAAGCTCAATCGTTGTACTTGGTAGAAGAAACCATTTAGCAATTAACTCCGCAGAGCTGGAAAGCATCAGAGATATTTTCCGTTACCGTCTGCTATTTGTTGTGGTCATCGACCAGTTTCGGGCATCATCAGGATGCATTTGTAAAACAGTCCGATAACACTGACTTGCACAGAGCAAATTTAGTTGCAGTGTATCAACTCAATTTGCTCTGAGCAAGTCTATGTTATGACACTGTTTGACAAAAACACCCTGATGATGGGCGAACGTCCGAAACCAGTCGATGACCACAAAAAGAATCAGGCTATCACGGAAAATATCTCTGATGAATTAGCTCCCATTCAATAACCATTTAGTTTCTCTGCTATCGAGCTATAGATAATTCATCATTTTCATCACCGAGCTCTACCAATTATAAATATAAAAATTCTGCTATACAGAATTTGTAAAAATAATTGAAATAAAAATTAAAGAAACAAAGACTCGATCATAGAGAAACTAAATCCAACACCGCAAAATGAAATTGTTTATGCTGGCTATAAAGTCGACTGCAACAGTGATAAATTAAATTGCTGGTTATATTGGTAAGTGTTGACCTTTATTAATTTTATTTGAGGTGTATATTAAATAAAAGTAATGGGTTTTTGTGTATGTAGTTGTACAACAAGAGAGCCATTGAAGCCGTTTTCGATAAAATCACCAAAACTGAATTTAGAAATGGCACATCCGGTTGAAGGACTGATCGTGACAAATTAAATGGAGCTTTCTACGTTTTTAGTTTTGGACTTATCCATAGCACATACATACACAGATTTTTTTTTAATTTTTTGGTACTCCGAAAACGTTAAGATGTGAAACTCAGTTTCGAAAATATAATATCGCATTACTTCCTCTTATGCAATAAGAGAATGTAAAAATGTTGTATATCTTGGTTAAATTCTTGTTCCACACAAAACTGGTAGCTTTAATTCATAACCTAAGAAACGGACATTACGTACATTACAACCTTATATTTTAAATAATAATATACAATTTCATGATCATATTTATTACCTCATACATCCCCTCCATTCACACAGAAAATGTCCTTGACTTTCATGCTTCAGCTTGACATAATGGTGAGATGGTGTCAACACTGAATTAGTTCCAATAGCATTTGCAATGCTTGGTACCACACTAGGTGTAGCACATAATTTTGAAGATGATATTATTGACACCGGAGTCGCACAAGGAGCTGGAATCGCTGGCACTGAAACATTTCCAAGGGTGGAATTTCCCACAACACCAGTACTGCTACTGGGAGGGGGCGATACTACCTAAAAAAAAAAAAATCAATTATATCAAAACAGAACTAATCCGCAGATAAAACTAATTTATTTGTTATTTACAGCTGTATGTACATAACATGAAGGCAAGGGATTAGTTCAGTGGTAGCGCGCTACACTAGAATGCGAAAGCCCTGGGTGATTGAGTCCAAAAAGTGCTGTCCTTAGATTTTCTCTTTCTAGAAGTCTCTATCTATCTTCTTACTGTTCGATGATGGGCGGAGTTTGTCTGTAACGAGAGAACACTGCCCGAAGGCTAGTGGAGCACTGAGAAGGCTCCGAGCAAGGAAACAATAAGAGCTTCAAGGTTGAGTCCACGTCACTTTACGGCTCCCATAATAAATATAATAATAATTGGATGGAGGTATAGGAAGTACGACCTTATGATTAGAAAGTAGGTTAAAAGAAACATTTCCTGGATAGTAAACCGAGCTGTGCTTCCCGCTTAAGAACTACCACGCAAAGCACTTGTTTGAATTGTTCTGTAGTGGGAATGGAAGTCAAATGAAAATAGGTCAAGGGAAGAATTTTCTTGAAAGCAAACCTACATTGCTAAATGCAATCGATCGAAAAAGCGCCAAGGAAGTTATCCCAGCATAACCACTCCGCTCAAAGGTGCATGAGAGATAACATCTACCACGCGATGCAGTTGTTGAACAGTGCTCTGCTACAAAAGGTAGCCAAACTGGTGAGTAGGATGGACCCCAGGATAGGTTGAAAACGATAGTGAAAGAATTTTTTAAATACTTTGGAAAGAAAGAACTTATTGGCCTTTAAGCGGTTGTGAGTTTTCCAGGTTTCCCGTGAAATTAAGCACAACACTAAACAAACATCATTTATATGGATATTATTACCTTTTTCAAATGATGGGATATATGTATTTGATGTGGTAAACTTTGATACGAAGTTGATTGGGGTGTATTAACAACTGAGGTAGCTACTGTTGGCACATGGTGATTGACTGTAACAGTTTGTCCTATCCTTTGCATTACAACTTTCCCCGGCCCTGCTGGTGTGCTTCCCGGCGTTACACTCTGCGGTTGTAAGATGATAATAGTCTTTGCACCAGTACCTTGCTGTTGAGCCGTTTGTGCTAAAAGCACAGTTTGAGCTCCATGCTGCGAGAAATAAAAATCTGGTTGAAAAAGCATATCTCACCTTCCAAAGAGAAATTTACTTCAAAATGGAATTTTTACAATTAATTATCCTTAAGATTTTGTCGTAGATGAACTATAAAATATAAAGAAGTGGCTGTTAAGAGGAAATCCTTATGTCACAGCTTCTCCAGAAACCCTTTAAATCAAATTTCCATGATAAACATTTTAAATAAATGCGATAGGCCTTGTATGTATGTTTAATAAAGTTTAAAGAAAATCGTTCGATGGTTAAAAAAATTAAATGAAGTGGTACGTGCAGTGAATTTTATCCGAAACCTGAAACATCCTTATCCTGAAAGGACATTATACACACAGACAAAATACGCCAACAAGTTTTTGTATACATGGGACTTCAAAACTTAGCTCCAGTAATTGCATCATGATTGCTGAAGAGGATATTCTGAATTGAAGGTAGGATTGGTGAACAACTCTTCTGTAGATTTATTTATATTTGGGACGTTTGGACATCATAATAATTACACCATCTTGTGATCAAACATCTTGTGATTCTTTGTGTATTTTTGTAAATTTTGGGCTGATGATGGTATTTAGATAAACTCCCTAACATAAATAAATAATCTACTAGAAGAAGAGCTATAGTTCGCGAATCCTATTTTGCATATACTTCCTGTGATGACATAATATCGAAGATATAAAACGATAAAGTTCTTCCAGTCACATCGTTAGAGAAAGTAAAAGTACAGCATACCGAAATGGTAGATTAGTTGATTGAGTTTTGTTTTAATGTTAAAGTCAACAAGTTCATACCTGTACTAGAGTAGTCTGAGGCTGAGCAACTACATAGTGCTGTCCACCAACAACAACCCTCTGAGTTAAACCTGCACCCGTAGTGACGAGGATCTGCCGGGTGTTCGGAGCTGGTGATGGGGTCTGCATTACAACTTGGCCCTGAACAACTCCACTTGCCATTCCACCTGCTCCAGCAGGTATATTGGAAAGTCTAGGAAGATTCACTCCCACTTCTTCAACAGGTTCATCCTCAAGCGCATCAGCTGCAAGTGCTGCATACAGATTGGCTGCTGATGAAGACACACTTCCTTTAAAAGAAATTTGCACAAAAAACGAAAGTTCAGATAATTGTGACTTGTTTACCCAAAAAAATTGCAAATCAATAAATTATAGAATTATATACCTTCTTCAGGAGGTTCTTTATTCTTGATATCACCGTTAAGGTGAATTTTCTTCGCTTGAGGAACGTCACTCACCGCAATGGTATTTGGCCTTTTGAGATCTTGATTGGTAATAGAAACTGTATTACTAAGAGTGTTGGTTTGTGTTGTAACACTGAGCGTCACTGCTCCATTAATTTGCCCGGCCGTTGTCTGCCCTCCTGCATTAACTAATTCTAGCCCCCTTTCAACAAGTCGTAATGCACCATTCAGAGAAGGAGGTTCTCGCCTTTCTGTATTTTTCTCAAGAAGATCTGCAAGCATTAGGCTTTTTGGTGTGGAATCTTTGCTTGTTGTATCTCCTAAATCTAATGAATTCGGGACACCATTTAATAGAAAACCATCTAATGAGCCTGAACCTACAGAGTTGTCACCTTCATCACCACCTATAAAAATTGTAAGAAAAGAAATAAAAATCAATACAAAAAAAATCTGGATTGAAGGTGGAACCGCACATTACCGAAGAGGCGGTTTAGTGCTAAGCCAACGTCGCAACTCTCCCAGAATTCTAGAATCCCCTAAATCAGTTTACTATAGTAATGGAAATTATATACTTCTTATCATACCCCGATATCATATTTCTTATCTCTACTCACTGTTTCTATATATTATGCATATAACGCGCTCTATGTGATTGCAGAGCAATATTTGGCTGCTGGATTAAGCAACAACTTAGGCATTTTTTTATAAATAAGAAGTGATTTCCCTCCTAAAGACAGTCTAAAAACAGCAAATCTACAAGCAACAGGCTATAACCAGTGAGTTTACAACCACACAAACAATCTTCGACAAGTGAACAAGAAATGCTTCTAACAGTACAGTACCAAGAAGTTTTACCTTCGGCCAATGCTACCGCTCGACGCTTTCTATCTACTCTTTACTTATATCTTCTTACTAGATTCTGTGGAGGTTGGCTGTTCAGTCTACGCAACCGCGAACCCCACAGGCCTATTTGGCACATCTTCTTACTAAGTAAAACGGTAATAACTGTGTCAGTATTGTGACTTTCTTGAACACCATCAACATTCCCGCCTTATACCGTAAAAACATTTCAAATAAAAGTCACACACACACACACACACACACACATATATATATACAGGGTGACCAGAGTTATATGCTCCACCCACTTTTTTTTTAAACGGCGGGAAATTTCGAAAAAATAGAAAACACGTATTTAATCATTTTTAGTCTAGTTTATTTTCAGTGATTGATCCATTTTTTTATACCCCAATATCCCGAGATACAGCATCCAACTTTTTTTTTTCAAATGGAACATTATATTTTTTTTTGCATATTTTTATAGTAATTGAGCCTCTAAAAAAAAAAAAAAAAAAAAATTTAAAATCGGTTAGGTTTTTCAAAAGTTATGGTAATTTAAAATATGAAAAACAAATTTCAGTTTAATGTCAAAATTACCTTATTTTTTCTTTAAAGAAGCTCTTCAAACTGGGCACCATCAACGGATAGGCAAGCCAAAGCTCTGGACTCCCACGCTCTGTTTGTAGCAGCACTTAGGTGGCAAAGTCAACATCTAGGCAGGCTAGAGTTATTCGACGTTCCAGATCTTCGACTGAAGGCACGGGATTAAGGTTACTGTACTCTTTATTTTTTAGATATCCCCACAAAAAATGCACAATTTTATGGACTGATGAATCAATGTTTACCAACAATGGCCTTCTTAATCGTTGGAACTTTAGAATATGGGCTGAAGAAAATCCACAAGTTACCTTCGCCACACGCCATCAGGTTGTTTTTTCTACAAACGTTTGGTGTGGAGTTTTAGGAAACCAACTAATCGGCCCATACTTCTACAGAGGGAACTTAACTGGTGAAAGGTATCTAACTTTTTTAAGAGACATTTTGCCAGTTCTGCTTGAAGAAGTTCCTCTAAAACGTCGGCTAGATATGTATTTTCAACAAGATGGTTGCCCGGCACATAATGCGAGAGTTGTTCGACGTTACCTGGACAGAAATTTCCACGAAAAGTGGTTAGGAACTCATGGTCCGATCCAATGGCCACCTCGATCTCCGGACTTAACCCCAATGGACTATTTTTTGTGGGGATATCTAAAAAATTTAGTGTACAGTAACCTTAATCCCGTGCCTTCAGTCGAAGATCTGGAACGTCGAATAACTCTAGCCTGCCTAGATGTTGACTTTGCCACCTAAGTGCTGCTACAAACAGAGCGTGGGAGTCCAGAGCTTTGGCTTGCCTATCCGTTGATAGTGTCCAGTTTGAAGAGCTTCTTTAAAGAAAAAATAAGGTAATTTTGACATTAAACTGAAATTTGTTTTTCATATTTTAAATTACCATAACTTTTGAAAAACCTAACCGATTTTAAATTTTTTTTTTTTTTTTTTTAGAGGCTCAAGTACTATAAAAATATGCAAAAAAAAATATAATGTTCCATTTGAAAAAAAAAAGTTGGATGCTGTATCTCGGGATATTGGGGTATAAAAAAATGGATCAATCACTGAAAATAAACTAGACTAAAAATGATTAAATACGTGTTTTCTATTTTTTCGAAATTTCCCGCCGTTTAAAAAAAAAGTGGGTGGAGCATATAACTCTGGTCACCCTATATAGTATATATTCTATTAGTATATATAATAAAATTTCCGGGATGTTTTACTTCTTTTAAGAACATAATATCATTTAATCTACAAATATTGTACTAAAAACCATATACCCATTAATAATAATAATAATATAATGCGTTTATTAAACCATAAAAAAAACATTAAATAAAATAATACTTTACGAACACAAATGAACCTTTGTTCGTCTTGCCGTGTTGGCTTAACATATTGTAGTAATAGAAGTACAAAACATTAAATATTAAGTGACTAAACAAATAAGATTATTTCACTTTAATAAATTACATTGTGCTCTTTACTTTATAAATTAAAATGTAACTAATAATAACAAAAATAATAATGACTTTTGAATCAAATATTTTTAATAACTAATTTCGTTAATTAGAGTTTTTCTATATTTTAGGTATTCAAAACATTCCATTCTTGTTAACTTGTTAGTTTCAAACTATTTCTGCTTATAACCAGAAAGCAATATATGTATCAATTATAACATAAGACAAAATGTTCATTTAAATAGTTTATTTTGTTAAAAAAATTAAGCATTATAACAAAATTTAAAAAATCAAATTTTTAAATTAAATTTATTTCACACATATATAAAAAACAATGAAATTACAAATATAGGTAAAGTTGCTATAAATTATTTAAAATTCAACTACGGTCATTTGATCCCCACTTTGCCGATCTCCTACGTTAAAAGAACATAGCAAAATAAGCGTTTATACCCAAAACATTTATCAAAATTCAAAATAACCAAAACGGTAATTATTTTTATACCAATTTAACAAAATACTAAAACCATTCGAGTTTAAATTGGTTTTCAAATCGTCAGGCCTCCGTTCTTCAGAAGGGAGAGGAGTGAACGTCAAGATTGAAAATCAAGTTAATATATAAGTTACATAAATTCAAGTTTAATTTATGAGGGGGGTGACGTTATTCGCATCCGAGATGTTCTCACGTGCACCTTTGATATCCAACTAACGAATAACATCGGTCCAACAGCGCAATCTAAAATTTTATACTGCGCCGTGAGACGCATAATGGCTGAAAAGCCGAAGCATGGTGTAGGAAAAGAAAAAAATTAATTTAGGTTAAAATTTACTAAAAATTCATCACTCACCTGTTCTACTACAATTATCACAATTGCCTGAACTTGAGGTATTACTTGAGCCTGTCTCATCAGTACCTACTCCCAAAGTATGGCTACTTTGCGTTATTCCTTTTGATGGAAGTTTATAAGTACAGCTTAATGGTGCTAATGGAGGTGGCCGACTCTGATGATTTGCCGCACAATTTACAATCACATTTGTTCCTGAAGTTTCCTCCTGCTTTTCCTATTATCAACGATTAAATAAATACAAAAGTAGCTACTACCTTGTGCATGAATAAATCAAAATTGTAAGAAACAAAATTAGAAATTGTTGATTTGATTTTGTTTTGTTTTTTGTTTTTGTTACTAAACATACAGGAACATCAGGCCTCAATCCGTTAAGTTTGCAATTTGGTGTCGGTAATTTTGTTGAAATACTGTTATTCAGTTTATCTTCCACTAATGGTCGTATTACAGAATTCATCGGTAATGTTCCAGCAGAATGATGTAGTAAGCGGGCTTGTGCGGCTTGTCTTTGAGTGACCTGCAAAAATTGGTATATTCCAAAATATTTAAATTAACAAACAAAACAAAAAAACAGTTAAAGAAATCTAATTAGAAAGACATTATGTTGTTAGTAATAGTTATAGCAAATCACTTGCTGAGGCCCTGGTAACTCCAAGCTTTTGTTATGGAAACACTCATGTATCTTCCCAGAAGTAATAGGCAAACAATGTTTAACCAAATAATTTCTAATTAAAGTGTGATTACTTAAGTTTTTTATATAGAGGGCCCGATTTATACATTTCTTACATGGAGGTGCGGGTGCATTCAAGTTTGAAAAAAATAGTGGCAGATGCAAGCCGGATTAACAAAAAAAAATACTATGTATTATGTACATTTGTTACAAATCAAGCGAAATGTTGGCTGGTTGAGGCCAACAACAAATTTCAAATTTAAAAGTTTATTATCGACGTTTCAGACACCTTTGGTGTTCTTCCTAGGAACTACATTAAAAAAATTTAAAAAAACAAAGAAAGAAACACAGAAAAATTACAAATACGTAGTGGATACATAGGGTGGCATTACACAGTAGAAGAATGAATATTATTACACTAATGTAAAAATAAAAAAGGGTTATAAAAAAATTAAAATAATAACATACAAAATTAAAAACAGAACAACTACAGATTAAAATAAACATAAAAAATTGTAAATTATAGAGAGACGATACTTGTCAAGTAGAGGTAGAAAGTTCATTGCT
This sequence comes from Triatoma infestans, assembly GCA_011037195.1. Lineage (NCBI taxonomy): Eukaryota > Metazoa > Arthropoda > Insecta > Hemiptera > Reduviidae > Triatoma > Triatoma infestans. The sequence goes on from JAAEAF010001832.1 coordinate 24,550, forward strand.
TACAAAGAACATTTGAAAGACAGAATTCTGTTGGAAACCCCTAACTTAAAGATAAACAACTAGATTATAAAAAAATCTAAGTGTAATTATATCCTAATAGACCACTTTTCTTTTAACTTGGAATTTATACTAAATGTTTAGTTGGACATGAATGACATGAAAATAAAGATTATACGTGACACTGTTCACATGAAATACCTATAACTGTATGGTAGTGCACTTCGACATTACCTTCTGATGAAGGGTAAAATTGTTACCTAATTTATTTATGAAATACTCTGTTTTTGCCTTTAAGGCTTACAGAGGAAGCTGGCAAACAATTCATAGATCTATATAATTATGTAAACAAAACGAAAACAGACAATAATAAAAAAATACAAAAATAATAATACAGACCAGATTAGAACCTTATATAAATGGCGGAACCTATTATATTATGATTTTTAAAAGGAAAGCCCCCAAAGCGGCCCCCAAAAACACCCTAAAATAAATTTTCACGAAAAAATATTTTACATTTAAGTTCTACGATATACATGACTAATCAGTATTCTATGTTTAAAGAAATTTCGTTGGGGCCGTTTTCTATAAAATCTGGCGAAAAACTAAATATATATGTATAAATCCACTGAGTGATCTTAGATTGAAATACTTTAATCAGCAAGTTCTTTCTAAGAATAGTTTAATAAAATACTTAAACGGTGATAATGGCTGGTCCGCACTTGTAAATTATTGTAAAATGGCCACAAGATATAGAAATAATCTATTACAAAATATAATTGTTTGATACTTTTTTTATCGCATCTCATTCCGTTTTTATTCATTATTTTTAACTTTATGTTTCAATTTTATTTGTCTTTATATTCAATTTCATGATCTTTTTAAGTATGTATATTTATTTTACGCCTTTTTTTTTGTTTCTTTTTTTTCTGTAGCATATTAGACATTTACTGTAGTTTTTTGCATTTCAGTTATTTAATCTTTCTCTTTTTTCTGTTATGAAGTAAATCTTTTATTTGCCATATTTTCTTTGCTACTATAACTGTGTTTGTATAGAAGTACAATTTCTGTTATTTATTTATGTTATTATTTATTTATTTTTTCTCTTATGTTTCTTTAATTTTTTACTTCTGTGTTATATATCTTATTTTATATACTTTTTTGTGGGGCATGTATTAAATGACCGACTCCCCCCGATGGTCGCTGACCAGGTGGCAGTCTTTATTGCAACAAATTTGCTAATAAAGACTATTATTATTATATATATGTATAAATCAGTTAAGTTGCATACACTGACAAAACCTTCACGTTTAGTTCAATGAAGATGCCTAAACGGATGTCAAGTTAGAAATCTTCCAAAGATTTTTCATTTTTAAGTTATTTTGTTCTCTTTTTCACAAAACACTCACACACTCAATTGTAAAACCGGTGAAAACTTGTGATTTCGAAAACTCGAAACCATTAGCAGAAAAACTTGTTTCTGATTTTGTAAATACTAAATATGATACCTTGTCTTTAAGAAAATAAATAGTCGACTAAACTTTATTGTACGTTTATAGTGACTTCAATATGATAAACTATGAACTGCAACTAAATCGGCATGGAACTACTAAGTATGACTAACAAAATTTTAAAAAAACATATTCGAATTACTGTATGAACATAACTTGATCCAAATGAACCAATTAGATACTACGGAACAATTTCTCCCATTACAAATAAGCTACCAAACATACTTGATTTATTATTCAGTTAAATTATTCTATTAAGTATCTGTGACAGTAAAACATGGAATGAAAACAAACTAAACTTGTATCGTAGTTACGAAAAACAAGTAATATAAAAACTGCAACAAGACTCGACTAATGATGATGACCTTCTTAGGTCGAAACGTCTCGAAGGAGAAATAAAACATTATCAAGAATAGAGAAGTTTTACTTTCACAAATCCTTAAATGTATAATTCAACATTCACTTCTCAGGATTTACCACAAAAAAAATCATCATAATTGATTTACATATTTTGTCTAATAATATCACTTACTTTTGTAGGCAATGGAGAAACTTGAGGAGATGGTTTAGGTGGAGCACTAAGCTGTGCTTTAAGTATTGGCGATGGAGTGGATGGCAAATTTTGCAAAACATTTGGTATTACAATTGTACTTTTAGGTATAAGCGGTTTACTCCTCAAATTAATTCCCTCATAATGATGTTGAGTTAAATCACCAACAGTCACAGCCTTTGGTCCCACAGATCCTCCAAATACTGATCTGCAAATTATTAAAAATACCTATTTATAATGATTAGAGAGAGGGAGAGAGAAAAATCTGTTGCGAATAGCTCAGATGGCTCTTTCTTCTATAACAATTCTTACAGATCAAATTAACAAATTTCTTCCAAGTTACTGCATTTCATTGCCTTAATATTATGTAGGTGCTAAAAACCGTACATTTTACTGAAATAGTAGTTTACAGGTAAGTCTAAGACAGCGGCTTATCCAGAACCACCATAAAATAAATTTTCTAACGAAAACCATTTCAAATAAAAGTGTCAAGCCTATTATATGCACAGTAATGTAGTCAGTGGTGTATCGAGAGAAAGGAGAGGACTAACGGAGGCAGCGAGAGGGTGGGAGAGCCACGCACACTCAGACAGTTGCAGTTAGTGGGCTAGCCGCGCCTAGTTATCTATACTTACAACAGCAGTTCCCACGAGTATTTGATACATTGCTGACACTACATAATAATTGCATAAATACTCCCAACTTTCATTATTGTTGTCTTTTTGGTACTTTCTGAGCTGTCATACTGTGTATCTGTGTTTTTAACAAAATTAGTTTTTTTTAAAAAGTGATTTGTGTTTTCAACAATAACTGGCACGTGAATAGGGGCAACGGAAGTTCTCAAAAGCATTTGAAAGTACGTCCATTTGACTTACATCGCTCAATATTTTGCGTGATATCTTCCCGCACTAGAGAACTCGAGTGCTGATTCCTTATCCGCTGTTTCACAACTAATTCCTGAAGAAGAAAACACCTAAAGCAGCAAGCTGGCAAGCAGACAGCCCGAATAACAAGAGTGCATACCGACAGCAGAGAAAGTACTCAACCTCATCTTCGGAAGAGGAGGACCCGGGGTTACCACAAGAACATCATACTGTGAGAAATTTCGTTATACCTAATTCCTGTACTCTTATCAAACCCCCCAGACTTAACCCCCTTGATAACCCTAACATGACTCTCAACATAAACCTTTCAAAACCACTACCACACGAAATTTTAAAATACATCCCGAGATATAATGGAACTTAATACAAATTACACATTTTGGGTCCACATGTGAGAAACTTTATACAGATTTCTGTGATGAAAGCATTTCAGAAAGAGAAGGGAACCATTGGCTGCTCTTCAAGGCAGCCATGTCCCATCTAGAAGGAGGTCCTGCTGAAGCAGTAGCCTTCAACAATAATTGTTCAAATGTACTAGAACTAACTCAAGCATTAAAGAAAAATTTTGCAGGCAATACAACTATACCGGACTTGATAGAAGAACTAGCCTTTATGAAGACCTACTCAAAAGAACATCCTATTGAATTTGTGTATAGACTGGACAAAAAAAGAACAATAATAACTAGATACAAACTGGACGGCATTACAGGCGACTTACTTAATAATTTAATCGAACAACTAAATGCCACACTAGTGAGAACGTTAGTCCATGGGGTTCACCCCATCATTTACAACTGTTACAGATAAAAGACTTGGACGATGCTAGAAACAGAATTATCAACGATTGCAGTATAGTTCTGCAACAACTAAAATACAATCCCATAATCGAAACAATAAACCGAATAGATACATAACCTTATAGATTCCCACATCACAAACCACCACCGTCTATACAAAATCACCAAAAGCCATATAGACTCCCATTCCAACAGACGGTTCCAAATTTTCAATTTCGCAGACATTTTCAACAGCAACCACAACCACAACTTCCCAACAACAACAACAACAACCCTCTCTCTCAAGATATCACTTCCCTTTACTGGGTCAATGCGCACAGAGTAGAACAAACCCATCTTATAATTTAAAAATTATATATCCCCATGAGTTAACTCATATAGAAAAAAAACAGGATAACACCATATATAATAAACAAAATAGCAGCAGGCAAACACAAACTCACTAACTGAAACCCTATACAAACTTATAGATCATTTTTTAGAAACAAGCCCTAAATTTTCCAAAAACCCCCCAGACAGTTTGACTTAAACTCAATTAATAAATCGCTGCCCTACTTTTTAGATTTCGAAAGTAGGAAATGGTTAGTTGACGCCGGATCCTTGACAAAATAATAGACCCCCCATTGTTCCTGCAGCCTGCCCAAGATATAAAGAAGATTTTATAGTCAAGACACCCACCCACAGGAATGGGTAAAGGATCAGAATATATTTTATTCAATCCTAAGAATGTTTTTTCCCAAACCAACAAAATAAAAATGTATTTAAGTTATATGTATTTAAGTTCTCGCCAAAATATGATATATTACTCGAAACTGAGCGAAATTAAAGCAAATGTAAATTTCGAGAAAAATATATTAGAGTACGAAAATGGTTCACATGAATTATTATTTTTAGTCGATAGTAAAGAAGTTAAATTAAAGCCCGGTTTTAATGTTGTCACAGTATCGGTTGGGCCAATGCCCAAGCTGAAAACTGGACTAATTAAAGCCGTCAAAACCAATAAATATAACATCGAAGGAGTAGTAAATGTAGACAATAAGCTCATGACCATATCTCCAGAGCCGATGGAAATCAAGGAATTAGAAACAATTTTTGAACCAAATCAATTAGTGACCAATTGTCCTGAAATTCATAAAGAAATAATTGACCAAATTCCGCAACTACTCCGTACGGACCACATGAACGAAGACGAAAAATTTAAAATTATTAATCTAATAAAACAATTTCCAGAAATTATACTTAAGAGAATGACCAATTGTCCAGCACAACTTTACTGTAACATAAGATCAATACTACAGATGAAATTCCAGTCTATACTAAAAATTACAGGTATCCTCAAATATTTCGGACAGACGTTCAATTTGAAATCGATAAATTACTACAGAACAAAATTATACAACACTCCAACTCACCTTACAATTCCCTCATTTGGGTTGTCCCAAAAAAAAAAAAACGACGCTTCAGAAAAAGGAAAAATTCGAGTTGTTATAGACTATAGAAATTTAAATGAAAAAACAATAAATATCCACTTCCGAACATAGATCTTTTTGGTAAGATTGGAAGGGCTACCTACTTCTCGGCCATTAACCTAGCTTCTGGCTTCCATCAAATAGAGGTAGAGCCAGAATCAGTCCCTAAAACATATTTTTCCACAGAGACTGGACATTACGAATTCCTTCGTCTCCCTTTCGGACTGAAAAACGGGCCTCCGACTTTCCAGCGAGCCATGAATTTAATTTTCTCCAAAACACCTAATGTTCTGGTGTACATGGACAATATAGCTTCTCAAGATGGCTTAGACAAACATTTAATACACTTGAAATCCGTATTTAAGAAACTAAAAAGAATACAACTTAAAAATTCTGCTCGACAAGACAAAATTTTTCAAACGTGAACTTCTATACGTAGGCCATATTATTTCAGATAAGGGTATTCAACCTAACCCCTCAAAATTAGAAACTATAAAAAATTGTCCAATCTCAAAGACAACCAAACAGACCAAACAGTTCCTGGGATTAACAGGCTATTATAGAAAAATGATAAAAGACTATGCAAAAATCACTAAACCTCTCACATCTGCAGTAAAAAAGGACACGAAAATTGGTCCAGATAACAAAGAATATAAGGAAGCCTTTGACAAACTTAAACTCTCTTGCCGAACAACCCAATCTTGCAATTACCGAATTTTTCTAAACAATTTATACTAACTACGGACGCATCGAACTTTGCAATTGGAGCAATACTTTCACAGATATTTGACGGACATGATCTTCCAATTTCCTAGGCCTCTAGAACACTTAATAAACATGAAACAAACCTACTATAGAGAAAGAGCTTTTAGCAATAGCTTGGGCGTGTAAACATTTTCACCCTTATCTCTGTGGCCGAAAATTCCTCATCCAGACTGACCATAAGCCTTTCAGTGGCTCCATGGTATTAAGGAATCTAACTCAAAGTTAATTAGATGGGAACTCTTATTGGAAGAATTTGACTTTGCAATTAAATACGTTCAGGAAAAAATTAACAATGTTGCCGACACACTATCTGGAATACCTAATCACCCAGTTAACGCTCTAGACGAATTAGCCGAAAAGTACTGGACAACTTTCTTAGAGAATACGGAAACGAAAACGATAATAATGAAAACCTAAGTCTGCAAACAATTCACTCACAAGACAGTTCTAACGAACAAGTAACTATAGAACACGACAATAAAATCCTTAATACAGAACAAAACCAACTGATCCTTGAACGCGGCACAGACTCCTACCTCCCACAAAGTCTTCGGTAAAACTAGACTAACATTCTATTTCCAAAACGCATCAGACGTGAGGTACATGCAAACCCTTTGTATTAAATACCTAAAACCAAGAACCACTTATGGGGTCCTCTGTTCTAAAGAAGGTCATTTAGAAGAAGAATACGAATCCTTTAAAAACTTTAAAAATGTAATTATTAATAATTTCGATACAATAAAAACTAAACGGTACAAAAAGCTGAACCTAGATATTACTAATCCTGAAGAAGAGAAAAAAAAATAATATCAAACTACCATGTGAGTAAAATTTTTCATCGGGGTATTAATGAAAGTAAAAGATATTATTGGCCCTCAATGCTAAGGGACATAACAGACTACATAAACAAATGCCCGACTTGCTTAAAGGTAAAATATGACAGGAGACCAGTTCGAACTAATTACAATCTTACACCGACTCCTGAGAAACCTTTTGAAAAACTATAGCTCGATACATTTGAAATGTGATTGGTGTGTTGTATGTTTGTAGTAGTGTAGTGGTAGCTTATAGTGGCGTAAGCGGTTTAGTAAAGGGCTTGTAAGTATATATGTTTAAGAGAGAAGTGTTGGTAATAATCAAGAGAGCACCACTGTTTTGAAATAAATATATTATTCTTTAAAAGAATTTAATCTTTACAATACCACAATAGTATGCTTATAAGTATACTGAAATTAGTTGGAATAAACTCATGTTTTAACTTATATCTGGCACTGATGCCTGAAGTGTTCTGCTTGAATGTCTAAAACAGACTGTTCTCTTCATAGTTCAAATCCTCCCCTGTGAGAAGGGGTAGACAATGCTAACCAAGTTAATGAACTCTAAAAGACAATGGCGGTCTTCTACCTGAATAGTCCCTTTTGCAAGGGAATGTCACATTTTCTTCATAATTTTGATTATTTCAAATTAAATATATTTTTATATTTCTGGCATCCATCACACATTTCAATATGACAAACGCAAATCCCTGAAAATAATAGACTGTTTTTCGAAAAAACTTATGGCCTACCCACTTACAAGTCTTAACCAATTGGAAATACAAACCTCCTCAATGACTACTTCTCCCTGTTCCCTATCCCAAAAATAATACAAATGGACAACGGACGAGAATTCGACAATGAAGGTTTAAGAAACTTCCTAAAACTATACGAAGTCGAACCATATTACATTACCCCTGGTCATCCAGACTCGCAAGGTTTATTAGAAAGAGCGCACTCCACTCTAATTGAATTATTAAACGCTATCCAAATAGAAAATAAAAACAAAAATCCTTAAGACAATATGAAGCTAGTTATAGTAGCTTTCAATAACAGCTTAAATTCTAATTTGAAATTAACCCCCACGGAGATAACGGTATATCAAAAACCCATATGTACGTGGACTGACAGAAACCTTTATAACAGAAGAAAGAATACTTAGAACGACTAAAACTATTCCACAAACTTAGAAAAAATAAGGTAGAGGAAGAAAACCAAAAACGCACTGACATACTAAATATCGACGTGAAAAAGACATTGAAATTCCTAACGAACCCTACATCAGGACAACATTCCATAAAAAGAACAAACCGAAATACTTTAGAGTGCTCTATGATCAGACAAAACGGTTAGCCACCAATCCTAAAATGAATCGACAAAGCGCATTTAAATTACATCCCAACCGCATCAAAAGACCCAGAAAAGAAATAAAAAACAAAACATCTGTTTCAGGGCAAGATGCTATGCTCCTTCTGACACTGATCCTGGTCCTGGGTCCCAGTGGCACCGTACAGAATTACTGACTTGAATTCAACATCTGGTATAACCCCTGTCAAAATTCAGGAATCATTTGTAGTCAACCAAATATATTGTGCATACATATATGCACAAAATTTACACAAAACTTCTACAAATTGAATTAAACAATATAGAAAGATCATTAGACCTCCTTAGCACCAAGACTGAAGACAATCACTATACCAATATGATTAAACTACATTTAAAATACACTAAAACAAAATTATACCATCTACACTTTAATAGGCACAGGAGTAAACGTGGACTAATAAATGGGCTCGGTACAGCTCACGGGAAATATGGGTGCTAACGACAAAGCAAGATACAATGAAATTTTGGAAAAAGTTTAGACTAATGAGTATCATTTAACACATAACGTCGAACAGCAACTGACTTTAAACAAGAGACTAGCAGAAGAATTTAAGAAAGACATTTAACACATACATTCAAACAACTTAAAACTAACTAACTACTTTAAACTTGTAGCAAACGAATCTAACACAATAGAATTAAATCAACATTATTCATTTTTATTTACCACTTTAATGCTAATATATAATAAAGTAAACGATCTAGATACCACATATCCGACATTCCAGTATTAACTTATAAAGAACTAGATAGCTTAATAAGAGATTCCAAAGTATCCCGAATCTCTAATGAACCAGAAATCTTATGGCACCTCAGTACCCTACATTGCTCGATTCAAGACGAATTCATCTCCTACTTTATTCAAGTTCCCCTACGATCCCCAACTTACGAAAACTTGTTCCTCTTATCATACTCCTTTTATAAAAAACGAAGAAATCATTACCACGAACGAACATCCTTCCTTCTTATATAGGTATGGCGAAGTTCTCACAGGCGATTGTGTATTGATAAGTAATAATTACTATTGCAAAAATACATCTTTAATTGAAAACATATGTATTAAGCAGCTATTAGAAGATAAAATATTAAAGAATTGTTACTCTCTAATAATAAAAGTAGAACCTTTTGTAAAATATATAGCAATTATAAACCAATACTTAATTTACAATATAAGTAAAATTATTATAATTGTCATAATAAGAATATTATTCTATATCCGAAACTTACTACTTTACTATCACTTAACAGCTCAGAAAAGTTATTCAATTTTACTCAACCATATGTTTACAGGGAGAGTAATATTTTAGTTCCATCAGAAATACCTAAACATAAATACCATACCAATTTCACGTTTCAGCAAATACACGAGGCCAACATTAATATCAAACCCTTAGAAGAAATAGAGGAAGCTCCCCCTTGATGAACATAATTTGATATATTTTATGATAATACTAATTACTATAATTCTTTGTGTGGATTTAATATGCCAAACCAAATACTATCAATTAAGAAGAAGCAGGAATCTGGATTCACCGGAAGCAGAACCAGCCCAAGAGTATACCCCCGCTGTAAGACCACACCTTACCCAAGACTGCCTATTTAAGGGCTGAGGACAGCACTAAACCAAAGGAGGGAGGAGTTACAACAGCAGTTCCCACGAGCATTTGATACATTGCTGACACTACATAATAATTGCATAAATACTCCCAACTCTCATTATTGTTGTCTTTTTACTGAGCTGTCATACTGTGTATCTGTGTCTTTAATAAAATTGTTTTTTTTTTTTTTTAAAGTAATTTGTGTTTTCCAATACCATGACTTATGACTGACGCGTCAAGCTAGTAACTATTTGTTACGCATCAGGTGAGCTAGTTAATTTATATGATTTTAAGTGTTATAAGAGGGAGTCCTCCTTGCGCTTGCTTACTCTGTCTCTCTTTCTCTATTGTTACTGGCTTAACTTTGATTACCGTAGACAATAATTTTTGCGCAATTTCATAAACCAGTTTAGAACACTGATTCCAAAATACTTATTTGACAAATTTATAGCAAAAGCTGCCCTGACTTACGAACCACAAGAACTGTCGACACCAGACTGTACATACAACCATACAGGACCGTAACCTTTCAAAACTCTTTTACCGTTACTTCTAGTAGACTTTGGAACGACTTACTACTGACTTGACAAACACTGCCTAGTTTTAAGATTTTCTTTTATAATCATTTGTTTGTTCAGTATAAAAGGGATTTCTAACTTTGTATGTATATCGTAGTTATTTTATTATTATTATTATTATCATCGTAGTTCGGGTGCCTAATGGCGCGGGACCTAAGCCTATGTGGCCTTTCGTAGTTATTTTAGTTTGTTTTATATCAGCATGTTTAACATTATTATAATTATTATTGTATTCTATACATAATAATTAATGTAATAGCTGTTGGGAATGTATTTTATTTTATTCTTTCTCAGATCAGAGAAAATATGTATATAAAATGTATATTTTATATGTTACTCTTAAGGGACTTAAGTCCCAGAGTATAATAAATTTATCTTTCTTTCTCTAGGTCATCGAAGTCGGGGCGGAGCCCCTTGAACTTTTCCTGAGGATGCATCTAGTTCGTCAGTGAGTAGTTAGTGAACAGTGAGATAACCAATTTATTAGCTTATAGATATCCTCCTAAATAGAAGGGCGCCTTTTACCCTCCTAAGTTGTAAGTAATTTAATGAGAGAAGTAATTCCGTTTGTTAGTTTGTGAATTTCTCTAGAGAGAGAAGTAGTAATTTTAAAGAGAGAAGTAATTCTGTTTATTAGCTTATAAGACAGATTTAAAGTAAGAGAGAGGAAAGTAATTATGAGAGAGAAGTAATTCTTTTTGTCAGTCCGTAAGTTTAGGTTTCTGGAGAAAGGCATTATAATTTATAGAGTTTGTCTGTCAGTGAGTAAATCAAAGGGTAAAGAAAGGAGATGTATAACTAATAGGGTTGATTTGTAAGTTTAGATTCACCGGGGTTTTGACTGGTACCAGATTATCGTTTTAGTTTCATGTAATGTACCTATGTGGTTCATGATTAATAAAGTTCACTATAATAATTGTACTGAATTTAAATTAAAGAGCTGGTTATGGTGACGAGCAACTGGAATTGTCTGTCATACCCTACCGTAGCTTGTGTGCTGTCAGTATGAGAGAGTGGTTGAATAAAATATTGCGTCACCGGGAGTCTGAGCGGAACCCTCAGGGTGCAAGAAGAGAGAGGCTGGACCCGCATGTTAGTTACAGTAATATACCAAGTTTAAATAAATTTGTTTAAAAAACAAATCAGTCAAGTTGCACTTTTGTTGAAGCATTTTGAATGCAACGTTTGTGTGAGTGCCCGTTTCAGGAATTTCTGTTAGTTTGTTTTCCTGCATTTTCCGTTCTAATGTATTAAATATACGCTCGCCTGCGGGAGAGAAAGACCAGTTATTGCAACATACAAACTATTATCTAAAACCTTGTTTTTCCTATTCTGGGAACCAAAGTACGGTAAAACAATCAATTCGAATATCTAACACGAATATATTTCATTTGACATCAGTAAGAGAAGGTCATCATTTTAGTCAGTCCAGAAGCAATAACTGTTTTTAATTTGTTCTTACTACTGCAGGAGAAAGTATTGCGATCTTACATTTTTCTTTTCTCCTCTTTTCTTCCTCATGCCTTTCAACTGGAGAAGCCTCTACCCTCTCTCTGTCCAACGCTTTATTTCTTCCTGCTGGGTCCCTTTCCTTTGCACTAATTTTTCAATATTTTCTAGCCAGGACACCCTAGGTTTGCCTTTAGGTCTTTTCCCTGAGGATATTCTTGCAAATTAAAAACGTGCCCGAACCATCATACAGCTTTTTATCTATAAATTACTCGTATCTCAGGACACTTGTTTTGAAGCTCCTCCCTAATCCTTTCATTTCGGACACAATCTTTTCTCTTTGCCAGCCCCCGGCGCAGATATTTCATTTCTGCAACTGTGATCCTACTAATCTGCCTGTCCAGCATGGCCTATCTTTTGGTGTCATATGAAAGTTGGGGAGGTATATAAGCTTAATTATGTGCAAGCTTTACATCTCTTCCTACTTATCGCTTTCCAACAATGCTATTGCAGATCAGATGATAATATCACCTGCTTTTTTTACTTCTACTCAATATCTCTTGATCTAAACCGCTATATTTGCTTCTACTGTTTCCATCTCTTCTCCGCAACAAGTAATAGTGATATCTTGGTGTTCCTACCCAGTTTGACCTGCCATTCTATACGGCATTATCCTGAATCGGTAATCAGCATGACTTCATCTGCATATATAGCAAAACCTGTGCAAGAATTGTTTCTAATTTCTATTTTCCGATCACTGCTCTTGCTGTTCTTCGTTTACAGATTTTTAATAGTTGTTATAAATAGGAGCGGACTAGGGATGAAATTTTCGAAAGATTGAAAATTAAGGCGTTGTCGGATTAATAAAACTATTTTTATAATAAATAATTAAATTGAAACACACTTTACCTGACACATCTAGGAAAGTGCAAAGGAGCAATGACACCTCGCCGACCAATGCTAGCACAATAGTTAATATACTGCTTATAGAGTTCGGCTTGCTCTATGCTCCCTCCATTCTGGGGTTCAAATGTGCTTCGCAACCAAGCTAGAGCAAATTGTTCGTTTTCTTGTGCTACCTGTTGTGTAGCCAATGCGGAATTGAGGGAAGTTGAAGTGCTAGCAGTAACTGTAAAAAATTAAATACTATAAGTAAGTAAAGTACTGCCTATTTTTTCAGGCGGGTTTAATGTCCGACTACCAAATTTAAATATTAGAATTATATTTATATTTTAAGAAGGTTACTGATGTACCCAAATATTCTAGAATTATAGTTAGTTATAATAAAAGGCCTTTAAGTTAGCTGCAGTGTGACAGTAAAACTAAGGTAAGAAATTTATGGCATTTCAATATCCTATTATTTATACTTTACCTCTGTGAGAACAAGTGGGCGATGTAGTAGTTGTCACTGGTGCTGTTGTAATAAGTGTAGGCAGTGTAACAGGTGTATGATGGTGAAAACTTGTTGTAACTGGCGTAAGATTAGGCACAGGTATTGTTGCCATAAAAGAAACAGGAACCGCTGCTATATTAGATGGCATATATGACGCTACAGATGTAACAGTATTACTATTACTGTTAGTAGAAATCCCAGTTGAAAGTGTAGTAGTTACTGTTGCTATAACAGATCCAGAACTTAGGACATTCTTATCAGCAGTTGTAGTGTGCATGGTTAATCCAGATGTGGTGACCGGAGTGTTCTGTGTTGGATGACTGCTGGTAGTAGTGGATATAGTTGTATGGCCACTGTTACCGATCACTGTTTCCACCACTCTCATCTGGATGCATGCTTTCGGCCCATAACTCTGCGCCTAAATGAAAAGTTAATAACAGACAATAAAATGATATTCAAAACACGCTTATTTATTCTGAAAAAATAAAAAAAATTACCTCAACAGTTATAAGTGACACAAGAACATCTACTGCACCGCGTACTCTGACGATTGAATTGCACGCTTTTTCACCTAGAGAACTTATTGCGTTGAGACATTCAAGAGTACATATTAAAAGCATGATGTCATGCAAACTAAGGAAAGAGCACACTCGATCGAACACCTGCACAGTATTGTAACATTAAACACTGCAAATTTTAACTTTACAACATTTTTGGTATAGTAGTGACTACCTCGGATTTATTTGTAAGCGCGCACACATGCAAGTGGTATACAAATCCGGGTGACTAAAAGAAAGTGTGACTTGACTCATACTAACAAGTGCACACATGGTTCACAAAGGTTCTTTGACAATAATTATTAAACATAACCTATGCCAGCACGGTCTGGCAGACGGTGATGTTTATAGGAGGAGCGCCTTTTCCGTTTGCCTTCATTACTAAATATAGTTTCCAACGTTTTCTCATGATGGTGGGCAACTCTGTTTGAGTGAGCCCTGACGTGAATTGAACCCTGAATTCTTAATACAGCCACTAGACTAATACGTGGGCACTTCTGTAATTATTAACATCATTTAATTAAACCATTACAAGTATTCCCGCCTATGACTTAGAATCCTAGGTAAAAAAACAAAAATATTTTTTTACTTTCTCTTATTTTGTAAGAGGGAGTTCCACGATCTTGTCAAATTTTTAAAATTGAGTGTTCACCAAAAATACAAGTTTTGAGGGCAGCTGAGTACGAAAAAATGTTTTAGCGAATGTTCTGTATGTGTGAAGAAAATATCACAAAAAGAAAAATCGCAGGAAGCTCAAATTAAAATTTTTCGTTTAGGCATCACTTTCGCATCTGACAATAGGAACTGGTCAAAATCCATCAACCAGAAGTGTGAGTTTACTGTTGTTTTTTTTTTTTCATTTTTTTTCGAAAAGGTTCCAATGAATTTCCTTTAAACTTCAAATACTAACCACCTACCCACATGAATACCTATAATTTTTCATCAGAGATATTTTCCGTGATAGCATGCTTCTTTTTGTGGTCATCGACTAGATTTGGGCGTTCGCCCATCATCAGGATGTTTTTGTCAAAACAGTATGATAACAGACTTGCACAGAACAAATTTAGTTGATACTTGTACTTTACCAATTAAATTTGCTCAGTGCAAGTCTATGTTGTCACACTAATTTTGACAACACATCCTGATGACAGGCGAACTCCCGAATCCGATCGATCACCACAAAAAGAAGCAGGCTATCACGGAAAATATCTCTGATGCTTTCCAGCTCTGCGGAACTAACCACAACAATCTATCATTTTTATCTGAAGCATATTTTCAAGAAAATTTATTTTTTGTAGGGTTCTGGGGGGAAGGGAGGTGCAACAACGTTAAGCTTTCCTTTAAGATACCAATTCGGTACAATGTATGATTCCGTCATGCAATACTACATAATATTAACGTATTGTGGCAAGCTGGCAAAATGGGTTTATTTGGGAATCATGTGTGTTTATACACATGGTTCGTTAAAATAATTAAAAAAAAAAGACTGTGAGAAAAAAATACGATTTGGAATTGTTCATCTGTGTGTTTTATGTGAGAGTATTTGTTTTGTGTGTGTACTCTGTGGAAATCTAAGTGAATTGTGTAGATAGCTTAGTGTTGGAAATAAAGATATTGGAAGGTGTAGTCCTGGAGTAGTTTTTATTGGCTGGCTAATTAGTTATATTAGTCTAGACGTTGCTAGTATGCCCACAACCAGCACATAACAGTATATTAAACACATTCCTAAAAATCCGATTTTGAAGAAACTGGATTAGCCGAAAGTGCGCTTTACGGAATAAGTTTTTGAATTTCTTCGAAAACAGCTAGACGATTTTTTTTTTAAACTTAGAATGCTAATTTGCACAGATATAAACCTATCACTTTTATTTGAAACATTTTCCCGTGAAAATTGATTTTAGAGAGTTCTAAGGAATCTGTGAAATTCTGTTAAATTTCAAATATATATTGGGTTTCTTCAATGTTACTGGCGCTATCTTCTGAACTACAACAATACCTGCCTTGGATATGTACATGTACCTTCACTAGCTCTATTTATGTTAGTGCAAATGTGTAAAATTTTAAGTTTAAAGAACATTTGTCAAATTTATCATTAATAAAAGAAATCTGCAATACATGGAAGTCGTGTAAGTATTACACACCAGATTTTTTCCACACAGAAGCACTTAGATTTTTTATTAGGGGATAGTGTACTGCGACCTGAAAGATCTATTGTGCTCTCTTGAGCCTTCTACAGTGCATTGCCGGACAGTGTTCCCTCGTTACAGACAACACTGCCCATCACAGGGCTCTTGGAACTTCGAACACGGGACCTCCACGTGGGAGTCCATCGCGCTACCACCATTGAGCTAATACGTTTCATTCACACAGGAGCATATCTTCTATCTATAATTCATCCAATTTAAATGAAACTGAAAATTTAAACAAATTACTGTATTTATAATAGATAATGAAAGCGAATTTAATTATTGTAATGTGTATTATTGCAAACTTTAATGTGTGCTTTTGAACTCAGGTCTTTTATTGACAACATACAATACTGAAGCATAGTATATACAAGCAATATTTCATTTTTTCTCAACTTTTTGTCTTATTTAATTACTCTTCTGTTTTCTATATATTATACATTCTTCTGTAATTCTACTTC
Organism: Triatoma infestans; assembly: GCA_011037195.1. Taxonomy (NCBI): domain Eukaryota; kingdom Metazoa; phylum Arthropoda; class Insecta; order Hemiptera; family Reduviidae; genus Triatoma; species Triatoma infestans. Next base: position 40,949 of record JAAEAF010001832.1, read on the forward strand.
TACTTCTTAGATGCTTTAATTTATTTTGGTGAACATGTTTTGTTTACATTTATATTGTCAATAGGCTTGTACTGCTTCTATCATTTTACTTTATAATGTCGGGTTAGACTTCTTTGTAAGCTCCTTTAAATGGAGACTGCCCAGAAATAAATATAATTTCACAGAATGAATCAAGAATGTTTTATTGCCAGATTTCGTGCGTCTGAAAATAAACAAGCAAGATACTCATTATCAAGAATTACTCCAAGGAAACGCTTAAACGTGTATAAACTGTCAAAATGTTTTGAGTAAAAAGTGATTCATATGTGTTTTGCAGTGGTGATTATGGAACAGTGTTTCATTTAAGCTGTACTGGATTGAAAGAAGAAGAAAAAAATCGTTAATGGGATGTAACAAGCTGTACTGGTGATGTACTAAATGTGAGAAGGTGAAGGTTAGTACTCTCACTGATCGACAATTTTCTCTCTTCAAGAAGAGTTAAACATATTAAGAAGTAAGCATAAAATGATAAATGAGACTGTAACTGTGTGCAGCTGCACCTCATTGCTTTCAACGATTACAACAGAATTGGTACAGATAATGGAAAATCAATTAGCATTAAAACAGGAATTGGAACTATTGAAGAATGGTAAAGTCTAATACAGCAGAGACGGAACCTGAAACTATTAAGGTAAACAAAGTTGAAAACATAACCTTTCACAGAGGTAAGAATTCCAAGCCTAGCAAAAAAAAAACAAGAAACTGATTTAATTGAAGAAAATTGTAGTATGTCGAACCTTATACAGCAAGTACAGCCGATTGAATCATCACCATTTGATTATGTTGAAAACAAGGGTGATACAGAAAAAAATACTCTGACGTCATTGGACAAGGGAACAATAAAATTCAATTAATTTATGAAAATAAGGAAGATGAAGAACCTTGTCCTGAAGTTATGGCAAAAAAGAAAAGTAATACAGACGTAAAAATGAATAAAATTCTAGTAGGAACCTCTCAGACTGAAAGTGAGCTTGTGGGTGTTAAAAAAGCCGGGCTGCATCTTGGTAAACTGCAGCAAGGAACGACTACCGAAAAGGTTGAAAACTTTTTACAAAAGCGCTTTCCTGAAATAAGCATTTCAGTTACAAAACTAGAATCAAAAGGAAAAAATTGTAGCTTCCGGCTGGGAGTTGATTATAACCTAATAGATGCACTTCTGAAGAGTGATGCTTGGCCAAGAAATGTTACATTAAGACGTTTTTTATTCCCACGACACGTGGCAGTACTACTACCATAAGAAGTTTCAAAATATGCAAGGCGTAGGGAACAAAGTTACACTAATTGATAGTGTAGCTCTAAAGGGGAGATATGATGTTCTATGTTTGCTGGAAAATTGGTTGAAATGCGAAGAGCAATTGAATCTGTGTGTTCCCGAAGGTTACAAGTTAGCAACGCTGTTTGCAGATCCAGGGCCTAGCATGAAGGAGTAGCCATATTCATCAAGTCTGGATTTCATTTTGAGGTACTTACCAAAGTAAATATATTATCTGTTGAATCGGTTTGTGAATTTACAGCTATAGAAATAAAAAATTTAGTAATTGTAACAGTGTACCGTCCACCAAATAGAAACTTGATATGTTTTTTATTATTAAGTCTAAGGTTTTTAATTATATATTTAATCTAAGGAAACAGGCTGTGATATGTGGAGATTTTAATATTAATGTTTTAAATGATAAATTAGTTTTAGATTTTAAAAATGTATGTTGTACATATGGTTTTTATTTAACATTAGAAGTACCTACTAGACTACATTCTTGCTTAGATAACATTATAACTAATATTGATAAAAATAATTTTAAAATAGGTGTAATTAATTATCACATAAGTGATCATTTAGGACAATTTATTACCTTCTTTGACTATACACATAGGGACGGAAATCTGAAAAAATTGACCAATTTCACAAGGCCACTTAGAAAAGAAAATATAGATTTATTCAATTATTTAATCCGTATTGTTGACTGGGACAAATTACTTAGTGGTAATGACAGCGATAAAGATTTTATACATTCTTGAACATTTTGTTATATTATTATGAGTTATGTTTTCCATTAATGATTCAAAAACGAAATATGCAAAGTAGGAATTGGTACACACCTGAGTTGCAGCAGATGAAGTTCAGATTAGATATGATTCATGACTGGGTTAAAAGTGGTAAAAAGCAAATAACACAAAGCTATAAAAACTTAAGAAAAAAATATAAGAACACTTTAAAAATAGCTAAACTGTCATATAATGACAAATATGTAATGTATTCTGTTAATAAAAATAAAGCAATTTGGAATGTTATAAACGGTGCTCAGAATAAAACCACTAAAATAAAAACTACCGTGAAGGCAGAAGATTTTAATATTTACTTTGTTGAGCTGCCTGAAGTATTAAATAACAACAGTTCATCACAGTATCCATCTCAGCGAACAGAGCAGTTTCAAATCAAAAATCGTTTTGACTTTGTGGAAGTTGTTGAAGAGAATGTATTAAACATTGTGAAGAGGATGAAAGGAAAGAAGGCTGAAGATCATTACGGTCTTTCAAATTATTTTATTAAGAAGACAATACATTCCTATATAAAAGCTCTTACAAAATTAATAAATAATTGTCTGAGAAAAGGAACATTCCCGCAGGTCATAAAAATTATACCTGTTTATAAAAAAGGAGACATAAATAGTGTGACCAGTTTCCGACCTATTGCTATTGTGCCAGTTATTTCAAAATTACTGGAATCACTGGTAGCCAACCAGCTATCTGCTTACTTTGAAACCTAAGGGTTATTTAATAAGAATCAGTATGGTTATAGATCAAACAGTTCAACTCAACACGCCATGTGAGCCCTAGTTGAGGAAATATCTCAAGCCTTTGAAAAAAAAGAAAGAAATATGTGAGATCACGTTTTGGGCTTAGATTAGATAGATTCTGACGGGGGAATTGGCTCTTCAGTCTGCGCCACCGCGTCACCCATGGATCTATTGTGGCAACCCCCTAGTTGGAGGCCCTTCCCCGATCCTGTCCTTACCGGACTGTGAATTGGGGGGGGGAGGCTCCCAGGTGGTCAATCAATCAGCACCTGCCAATAGGCACTCTCTCGAGTCCTGCTTGCCAAAAGACTTAATAGGTCCGAGGGGGACCCCGGCTGAGTCTGTTGGCACCAGCTTCTCTTTACCTAAGAGGCGGTACCTTAGCCATACCAGCCCCTCGCACTGACATACCGCGTGCGCCCGTCTCCTCTTCTTCCTGACAAACCTACACAGCTATCCGTTGCCAGGCCCATGCGATGCATGTGCTTGTTAAGTCTACAATGGCCGGTGAGAAAGCCAACTATCCTTATGGACACCCGGCCTAATTGGAGTAATTCCGCAGTTAGCTTGGGCGAGTGGCTTTGGATAAACGTTTTCGCCTGCCTCTGGTTTTGTGACTTAAGTAAAGCTTACGGCATAGATGGTGAGCAGTTGGCATTTTTTAAGCAATATTTAACAGGGAGATTACAATATGTGTTACAAGAAGGATAAACATCGAAATTAAGGTTGGTAGTACGGGGTTCCTTAAGGCTCTGTTTTAGGACCAGTCCTTTTCTTAATTTATTACAATGACGTTGGTGAGTGCTCCTCAGGAAGCTTCCTGTTTTATGCGGACGATACCACACTCATAACAAAGGATAAAAGTTATGACAACGTTCGGACAAGCACCACTAATGGTCTGTTGTTTCTGGAAAAGTGGTTAACACAAAATAAATTATCTTTAAATAAAGAAAAAACTGTAACGAAAGTTTTTCACTAAAGTCAAAAACAAAACAACCCACCAGTGAAATTTTTAGGCTTATTCATTGATTCTAATCTCTCCTGGAAGGAACATGTACAGGAGTTGAGTGGTAAGCTGGCAAAAATGATCTACTTGTTTTAAAAGCTGAGGGGTATTTAGTATCTCTGGAGGTACTCAAAACAGCGTATTTCGGATTGTTCCAGTCAAAGCTGAGCTACGGTTTACTATTATAGGGAGCAGCCGCTAATGCAAAAACTGTTTTTAAGATGCAAAAAAAAGGCCTTGAGGATCAATTTAATAGGAAAAAATCAGACAGCTGTAAAACATTATTTAAAGAGCATGGAATACTTACGTTGCCGTCTTTATTCATTTATGTGAAAATAAAGATTTAAGAAGTAATAAACATTCCTACAATGTAGGGACTAAAAATAACTAACATATTGCTAAAAACAGACTTTAAATCTGATAAAGCTCCCAGCTCAATGGCAACTAAAATGTTCAATTTAATTCCTGAATCAGTGAGAAATTTAGAAAAGAAAAAATTTCAAAAAACCATTAAAACTTTTTTATTATAAAACACTTTTTACAATCTAGAAGAGTATCTAGCTAACAAATGAAATGTAACCCAGTTCAACGCTGACTGATCTGACACTTAATTTGCAAGTAATGTGTTAATAATATTTACTGTAGGTCAAAGTATATTTGTTTGTATTATATTGCAGCCACATACTGACGAGCCTATTGTATGAAAAAACATATGTCTAGGCAAATAAATATATTCTATTCGATTCTATTAATAACTTCAAAGTAAGAAAAATAAAAATAACTATAACACCGATTTATTAATAACCTTAAATAAATATAACAGAAATAATGCTATGATTAATAACTTTCAAAGTATTAACAACAAAAACTGTAGAACTTAGTATATCACATTCATATCTTTGCTTGTATTTCTGGTGCTACACTCTGGCAAACTCTGATTCCTCAAGCACAAGCATTTTCTATTTTCCGAATTTACCAACGTTAACAGCTTGTTTGTTTGTTTTAACAGTCGTATGTTGTCATTTATCTAAAAATTACTGCTTTAGAAAGAAGCATTGTATACCACAGTAAACATATTAGTACGCTTCCGAGGACATCTTAAGTTTATATTGATTGATTTTATGCCCACATAATATAATAATAATTGCCACAGGTCTAAATTCAAGGTTCATGAATCTTTGTGGGCGATCGGCCTAAATAGACAATAGGGTTAGTCACGAGAAATTTTCCGTGATAGTCTGCTGTCACGGAAAAAATCTCAGATACGATGGTGGTGACCAAATTATGGCTTAATTGAAAAATTTGCATGTGTGCGCTTGGTCTTTATTAAAACTGGAGAAACTTGAGCCAAAAACTATATATATGTACCTCCTGATTCAAATTACTAAGAAGAACATGCTCATTCGAATCTGCTTGTGCAAGCTTGTTTAATACATCGAGGGCACTCATTATCACAGCCCTATCATCTGAAAGAAGACCTCTGGTGGTGAGTAACAGTATTTCGTACAATAAAGGAGAATTGGCTGGCAAATCTGAAGCAATATTGCTTAACATATCCCATCCAGTTTGGGACAGACCGTTCCAATTAGAACAAGAACATAGCAATGCAAACCTGAAATAACAGAGCTCAATTAAATAACTATTTGATACTTAAAAATAAAATTTATTAAGCTTACAATATCATTTTACTGTTAGGATTAAATAAAACAAGAATTTTCATTCACTTTACCTAATAAATGTGATATCACGAGCCATAAAAAGGGCATTTTCAGGAGTAAATGAAAGATTTCTTAATATAGTTGCAATCTGGGTCACTCTTTGTCCAATGAAGTCATTCGTGCCTAATAAGCGTCCAAGGCAAAATAAATGTGTGTCGGATGAATCTGCATTAAGTTCACATTTTTTGCCTAAAACCTGTGTAAATAAGAAAAGTTAAGCTGTAGATAAAAAACTTAAAAATTAAGGGTATTTTATTAATTTATTTGTTTTTAGTAATAAGAAGAGTAGATTTCAAATAACTTACGAACCTCAAAAGAATTATAATCGTGCCACTACATTTATAATTCAATCGAGACTGGTAATGTAAATATACAATATGTCACAATTTTAAGTACAACCTAATTCGATGTTGTTCCTTTTAAAAATGCTGTCTAAAAAAACTAGGTGTTCTACATAAATTTCACAACAATTCACCAAACCAGCGGACAGGACAGTACACAATAGAGCTTCCCCCACAAATCCATTACATTCAGAGCTAGCCTAGGATATGCCTATCCATTACAGAGCTAGCCTAGGATATGAAGGTAAAAACGTTACCCCAGAACCCACTTAAATCAACTGTTAACAAACAAAACTCCAAATAAAAGTGACATCTAAAAATGTTTAGAAAATATATGACGCTGTAAAAAAAATAATCGTTGGTGCCAGTTTGGGATAAAATGCAAAAAAAACAAAAACAAAATAAGTGAATGCGAAGTTTGCACGGAATCTTCGATCGGATTCCCTAGAGATACCTAGACGGTATATAAAGAGATTGAAGTTTCTGCGATTTTTCTTTTTTGAGCTAGGCTATCCTCCCTCAATCGAACATACAAACCACGGAATATACTTAAGATAACGGGCCCTGCACCTAAGTTGTTTTCAAGATCTGGTACAAGAGCACCAAATCCAATGTACTTATCACTTATCAATCTGGAATCATAATTTAAGACTGACGAATTTTGTACCCTATTAATTCGTCAGTATTCAGAAGAATCCTTTATTTGTTTACAAGGAAATGATAACGAGTCTTTCTTAAGAAATAAGGAATTAAGTTTTAAGATATGTTTTTTAAAAGTCAGGCATATATTGTTTTTTTCTAGGTAGATTACATGTCTATTTTTTAGAGTTCACAGTCTCCTGTCCTGGGTGCCGTAACAACCAACCACACCATTGCAGCCTTGTAGTTTTTTATTTTTGTGATTGCTTTTGCTCTCACTCCACATTTAAATCAAGTTGAGGCCAACTTTTTATGGGGGCCTTCCTTCCGATGGTATTGCTTCCAGGTGATGATAAGGTTATAATTTATGTTACAAGTTCTTATACCGGGTAGAGATGCTTGAAACTGTGGCAGTTCTAGCAATATGTACTTAATCCCTTTAATATTAGGACGACCCTAGGATAGAGTTCTGTACCATGTCTTTAAATCAAATCAAATGGCTACTTCGTCAAATATGTTTAGGAATCACTTATAATTAACTCACTTAAATAAGTGGCTACAATTAAATCTGTTTCAATCATATTCTGCCTGAGAGCCCGTTCTTCATATTATTTTTACCACTTCTCAGGTTATATGAGTTTTTTTTTTAATTGCCCCCACCCCACATTTGAAATGTGTTGTGAGCCAGGCTCATAGTCAAGCGTTCATTAGCTCCAGATCTCTGTAATATATCTTATAAGAATAATCTAAACTAATTAACGACCAAAACGAATAAATTTGTGTTTTTAAAAACAACTAAGAACTAAATTATCCGCCTGTCTTTTGTTTTTATGTGAAAGACAAATTTTTATGTGCTTTTGTAAAACTGCAACTCACCTCTATAGTATTACAAGTTGAATCACTAATGTTTCCATCCGTCAATTTGAGCATATCTTGATCAGATATAACATCACGCCAAAAGGAATGCATTGAATGCCCACGATCTTTACCATAAAGCTCTAGAAACAGTTCCTTAATTCTCGCTGAATACAAAAAAAAAAACAAGAAGAAAAAGATAGAGATAGTTAATAGTTGTATTAAATGTTATAATAGTTATCTCTACTACTAGGATCACTAAAAATTTATTCCATGAAAATATAAAAACAAATTCGAACTTACGTTCTCTAAATACTGCAGCATGTGCTATCAAATAGTGTAGAATTCTTGGATATTTTTCTAGTTTGAGGCAATGTTTACCCTCGTTGGATAGTACAGTACAAACATTGATAGCAAAATCTTGTTCATTCGGAAGGGGTGAAATTAATGAAAGCGCTAGTTTGTCGTATTCACTTTCACGATAGAGATCCACAGACAGCCCATTATATTCTCTTAAAGATTCTATTTTGTAAATAATAACTTTATTAGCAAAATTCATACAATACATACACACAACATTTTTCCATCAAATTAATTTTATATGTAAAAAAAAAATCAAAATAGATTTCTTTGTAATCGTGGGGGTGTTACTTAGAGGTCCACTTCCGGATCACCTTATCCATTCAAAAAACTGGTAATCCAAACCGGTTTTGTTTTCAAATATTATAGTTTAAATGGAGTTTCCGGATGAGATTAAACAAACTGCATACAAAATAATATAATTTAGTAGCCATCAAGAAATTTAATTTGGTTAAAAAACTTCTAGTTGGAGGTATACCTCTAGCATGGTTGAAGCACTCTGCTGGTATATATGGGCTGGAAACGAAGTTTATGATCCGGATCGGTCACAGTTCATTAGCAAAAAATTGTGGCTGCAAAAATTTGTGCTTGCGATCTTGCAAAGGAGAAAGGAGGAATAAAAAAAAAAAACAATTCCCAACAGTTAGACACTGAAGGAACCTGTAATGTATATGAGATTAATTCAAATCTGGTGAGAAATGAATGAGATCATGCTTTGTTTGCAATAAATATGCAAAAAAAATTTACAAAACTCCAGGAGTGTCAGCTTTACCAGCTATAATCTCCTAAAGGTAAATATATACAATTGTCTAAAGTCTAATATATATGATATGGGAAACATTTTGAAAAACCCAAGCTATATGCGGCCAATACTTTATAGTATAGCGCTCCTCACTCTCCTGAGCCTGAGCACAACCCCTAAGTCATAGTCCCCTATTACTCTGCAGAGTTGATTAGTGCTTAAGTTGCACCTGTCAAAAAATTTCTCTGTGGCGTCTCTGATATATTCTTGAACAGTCGATGTTCGTAGAAACGTGTAGGTCTAGGATTCGGGTATACCTGGATGAGTACTAATCTGAGGAACTTATTTTGCATCACCAGCAGCGAGGCGACACTGGATCGACATGCCAAGCTCCAGAAGGGACAGGCATATAATAACACTAGGTCTAACCACTGCCTTGTAAAGCAAAAGCTTATTCTCTTGGGAGAGGCTAGACTCCCTACAAAACAAGGGAAATAACACTCTATAGTTATAGTCGCCTTTCCCCTATTGATTCTATCCCTTATGTGTTAGTAAAGGTGAGCCTCGGGTCGAGAATCACGCCTAGATACTTGACAGTGGCAGACCAAGGTATTGGCTGACCCCCGAAACTGATGCCGGTACAACGCCGGCCTGCGCCTGATGAACAAAATAGCCTCAGTTTTGGATGAGTTTATCTTAATTTTCCACCTACCGCAGAATCTCTCCACGCAGAACATAGCACTATCCAAACGGTCAACAATTGCATATATCTCCAGGAGGAGACATAAATAGCTATATCGTCCGCGTAGAGAGCCAGTCTGACGTCCTTAGGACATGGCAGGAGGTTAAGTTAAATGAGAAAAAGAACTGGTCCTATAATAGATCCTTGTGGAACTCCTGCAATCACTTTGTGAGGTTGAGACAAAGTCATATTGTAAGATACGCGAAATTCTCTATTACTAAGGTAGTAGTTAATTACTTTAATAATATAAGGAGGGAAATTATATTCCATCAGTCTACAAACCAATCCGTAGTGCCATACATATCAAATGCCTTTTGGATGTCCAACAAGATCATACCCGTATGTTCTGCGCTGGTTGAACGCCTCAGTTATATCGTCCTGGTTAATTGAGCAGTAGTGGACAGACCTGCTCTAAACCCAAACTTCTCTTCTTTAATGATCTGATTGGCATCCAAGTGGCGATTAATTCTAGTTAACAAAATCTTCTCAAAAATCTTGCTGATAGAACTGAGCAGACTGATAGGCCTACAGTTGGTAAGTGAATTGCCTCTGACCATTCTTCCATAAGTCACCAGTGGAGACCAGTTTACGTTTTGTCCTAACTTTTAAATCCAGTTGAGATTCCCACTCTAGGGAATCCATTAGGTATTTTTATTCGATAACTCTTCCTTTTTTTTTTGTTTAATATTTTATTGATATTTACAACTGTATGTATAACACAATAAGCAGAAATGATAAAAGAAAATAAAGACATGTGCACATGAGAGGGACATTATTCAGTAATAATGTCCCTTATTGTATACTTAGGCAGTTTGATGTGATAAAGTAAGTCTCGCGGCCTCAGGCGTTTCAGTCGGCGGGGAGGACTACCTTTAATGTGGGCAGAGGTCAATTGTAGGACGAGAGGGTTAGGATGAAGGAGGAGAGATTCATGGAATTTTTTGTAACGGGAAGATATCATTTCTGTTATGAAAGGGATTTTTAGTCGTTGTGTAAGGTCAGGTTGGATACGTAATATGGAGCATGGGTGATTTTGCGGAGGATTGTGGATTGGAAACCCATCCTTAGTTCAAGTTTTTGGTACCGTCTGTCATGCTCTAAATACACGAGGTACCACCACAATGAATACTTGGAACTGCAGTGTGGGACCTAGAGTACCGCTTTCTGGACAGCTTTATCTATTTAAAAAATTTGGTAATTCAAAAACAGATTTTGGTTCACCCTAGTACACATTAGTCAAGTATTACAGTGATGCTATTAAACTAATTGCAACCACAAAATAATATAATTTTGTTGTTGCAAGGAATTTAATTCAGTTTTTAAACTAAAGTGAAAAAATCCAAAGTGATTTGCGGGTATTGATTTATCACAGGTTAATATGTGAAAAATTATCACGGGGGAAAAAGATGCACTCAGGCTGAAAAATGCTACAAAATAAGTAATTGAATTCAATATTTTACTTTTTCTTTACGACTTGCCCCCCCCCATGACTATGGGGAATCATAGCCATACTTAACAGAGAAAAATATACTAACCATTAAAATTATGCTGAGCATGATTATATGATAATGGAACAGAATGTAAGGCTCTGGCCGACCAGCGCCTATGTCTGCTATCCTCATCATCGTCACCACCTCTTTCACCAATTTCACCAAGAAAGTGCATCTTTTCATAGCGGTCCAAATATCTGTAAAATGAAATAAATGTATATACACATATATGTATAATTTTTCTTAAAGTATTTTCTTTTTAAGTAAAATGTGAATTTTAAAAACGTAAGTCAAAATGAAATATTAGACTTATTTAAGTTCAAGACATTTTTTAACCCTCAACAAGCATGTAACCTATTTCACTGACAGTTCCTCATAAGGCAAGTCTGTAAGGTGGAATGCGGAAAAAATTGTAAAATTACAATTTTTGATAAATATATTTTGTGCCACAATTTGCACACATTTTCTCTGAATAGAATGTTCGCCACAGTTTGTTTTTTTTTCAAAAAACTACAAATGTCTGCTTCTGTTTTCTGGGCATTTCTGATACGCACAAATAGCACATTTTCTTTTGTGTTGATATTACTTCTACTGCTTATGATCTTTTAGGGCATAATCTTAGATGAAAGGCTAATTTGGGAGCATGACCAAAAGTTTCTTAATGATTTTACTAAAATTTAATGACTTGCACCTGAAACCTGGTTAAACGACTCTTTTTTACAAAAGCACATTTACAAATTTAATGCTCGCTTTCTTATAAGCTGATTAAAAAAAAATTAATGTCATGAGGGCCGACCATAAGTTAAACAATTGAAGCGACAGAAGCAAAACTGGTGTACAATTGGAAGTTTTTGAACGTGAACCTTTGTTTTATGTATAAAACAATAACGCAAAGACTTTTGACTTACTTTATTATATTTAACTGTAAATACTTCATTGTTTTTTACTGATATTTTTTTCGTATTTTGCTTTCAAGAAATTGGTTAACCTTCATTTATATACTTTTAGGCCCTAATAATTACCATTTATATCTTTAAAATTAAATACTATAGTATTAAATAAAGACTTACCTGTAGAAATAAAAAAATTAAGGATTACCTAAATTCAAGCCATGAATTTAATTACTTTTTGTAATTGTGTTGGAGCAATTGCTATAATGAGCCACAAAACTATTACTAATATGTTATAGGCACAGCTTAAGAAGAATGTGACTGCCGAACAGAAGAAAGTTATCATATAACCTAATAAAATAAGAATATCCATGGTAGTGCCATTCATCACATTTTCTTAATACTGCAAAGGTGCGTTTAAATTAGAGCGAGCACAAGCGAATGAACGAACGAACTCGTTGACTTTCGTTCGTTCGTTCGTTCATTATTCATACTCTATAATATATTAGTGAACGAACATTCGTATTCGTCGATGTTACTTGCTTATTTAAAGACAACCATGTCAAACTCAGATGATAATATAATTATTAGCATTAGTTCTATTGTCATGGCAGGACTTCGTAACAAGAAAGTATAGAATGTAGGTTCTAGTTTGTTACAAAAAACAAATACAGCTGGAGAGTGAAGCATTGTTTTTAGAACTAACAAATGATAATTTGGTCAAATAACTAATTTCTGAAGGATATCTGCAACGGATTTAGAATTTTTACTTATTTCATTGGTCCTATTATTTCAAAAACTGACACTAGATTTAAAAAGGCAGTGACGGTAAAAGAAAGAATGCTGTTAACCCTTCGCTTTTCACAAACCATATTTTGACTTCGGACCCCATAAACATGCTTTGCTTCTATTAACTCAAGTTTTTTCATTTGACCATTCCTTTTGATATTAAAAATTAACAAACATAATAAATTGAATAATAAATAACATAATAATTTTTTTTTTATCCAAGCCTCCTACCCGAGGCATTTTCTCAAAAACGGTTATAACGATTTTCTTTAAACTTGTAATTGTAACCGCACAGATACAAACGCATCACTTTTCATTTGAAACAATTGCCAGAATAAATTGATTTTAGATCTGGGGAGACCTGTCAGTTAGATTTAAATTTAAATCACAAGCTTTGTTAGTTTAGATGGGGGGTCGACAACTTGCGGCTCTTTTTTAATGCGTAATTGCGGCTTTTTTAAAGTTAGTAAATAATATATTATACAGATAACAAAACAAACTTTTAAATTAAAGTAACAGAAAAAGATAACTCGTAATCACATTTCAATAGATTTAACATATTTTTCGTAAATAGTGGTAAATATGAAGTAGAAATTTAGTAAGAGATTTAAAGAGTTTAGAAAGGAAAATGCAACCTTATCGTTTTTGTTGAGACTACTCGGAAATTAATTCTACCTTTTATCTTTTAGTGATACTGCTAAAGCAGTTTTACAACTAGAACTAGCATATTTAAAAATCAAGGAAATGAAGAGTTCAAAATTTGTAAATCTTAAAAATGATTTTAGAGAAACAGAAATCTACTTTTGCTGCACAACATATAATGGTCTGAATTATAAAACCTTAAAAATCAAGATCAAGTTATTTTTGATACTTGGCATAGTTTGCTTGATAGAAGTATTCAATTAAAAACTAACATTTGGACTGCTGTCGATTTTCGGATCGACACATTTTTGCAAAGTGACATTTTCAAACATGTATTTTATTAAAAACAACCTAAGAAATCAGATGAATAGTGCGAGTCTGCGACTTCTTTGAAAATGAAAGTAACGTCATATTTACCGAATTTTGACAAACTTTCTCGAGAAATTCTGCAACAAAATCTTATAAATTATATAAATTGTTCTTATTTTTTTATGAAGTATATATTTTAATTTTATTATTGATAAGAGTTGCATTCCAGTTGTCATAAATTGTATATGTTACTGTTAGCTCTGTTCTTTTTCTGTTTTTTGCATGAGGGAGGTGGAATATTTTCTTGAAATTTGACTTATTTTTCGTTTAGTGTAGGTGAAATAGGCCTGTTAATTTTTAGCCGTCGTTTCTGAGTAATTAATTAACTTAATATTAATATTGTTAAAATAGTGAGCGTGAGTATAAAGGTAGCAAGAGTGGGGAAGTAATAGTGTAGATTCTCTCTGAGAGAAGATGAGGTAGTAAGGGATCTATATTATTGTATTTACTTGAATTTACCCCTACCTATTATTGGAGTTTATAAAAATGGATAAGAATAAGTTAACAGAATCTGATGTTCGGAGCAAAAGCCTAGAAACAAATTCTCTCACTAAGTCAGGGAATAGTGAAGGTCGAAGTAGTGATACACTATCTATTATCATAAACAAATTAAGTTTCGTCACTCAAGAACTTATCTCCCTAAAAAATGAGCACGCTAATTTGACGAAATGCTAATTTTTAATTTTCAAAAATCTTTGTGCGAACAGATAAAAAAGTTAAACTGCAGGCAAAAAATATTACTAAATTGCAAAGTAAAAATAACTTTTTGAAATTCAAAGCTAAAAATCTCAATAATCAATTTGAACACTCACTCGAAACATATTCATATTAATACCGTGAGAATTACTAATATTCCAAAAAAAAATGTATGAAGATTTATTTTGTTTTGTTAAAAATTGGTCAAGTGTGTGACAACGAACTTACTAGAGATAAAATTGATTTCTGTTTTCGAGCTGATGGGAATTCTGACTCAACCCCAATCCTTCAGAAATTCATTATTAAAATTGAAAAGGACTATCCATGCATAAAAAAGAATTTTTCAGGAAAAGTTTACAACAGATCTAATTGATCCTTCTCAACCTAAAAGTTATAATTTTTATACATGATTTTATTTCCCCTTACTATTATTCCTTATATCAGAAAGTAAAACAACTGAGGGTTCAAAGAATATTAAAAAATTTACTTGTTTCGCAACAACAAGTTTAGTAAAAGGCGAAAGTCTTATGCGTTTTGAAGGTAGACTAGGTTCCTGTTGCACTCAGGTAACACCCCTAGTTAGGTCCTAAAAAAAACATTTTTAAAAACCAGTGTATCAACTAAATTTGCCTGCGCAAGTCTATGTTATCACACTGTTTGACAAAAAACATCCTGATGATGGGCGAACGCCCGAAACCGGTCGATGACCACAAAAAGAAGCAGGCTATCACGGAAAATATCTTGATGATTTCATTCTTCATCCACAAATAATAGTAAATATAATTGGTGGTCACAGTTCTTTTCGATAATTGATTCCTATTCCTCAAAATATAGCTTTCTGTAATAAATCTTACTGTTCCTTAATTCTGGATAGATATAAAATTTTTCTATTTAATTTGGATTACAACAGAGCAGAAATCAGGCTGACGCTTTGGCAATATTAAGAGCTCTGGAAATTTTCATGCAGTTCGAACTACCTAGGAACCAAGCGTGTAGAACAGTGGCGATTAAAACTGATAGCAAAGTAACATTAGACTCTTTAAGAGACGCTGCTAATCATAAACCAGTTTATGAAGACACGCAAAGAATCCTGCCAAAGCTTCTCATTTCTGGATGGATCATCCACTTTTGCTGGGTGGCGGCCCATAGGGGAATGGCTGGAAATGAGTTTGGTGACTTACAAGTAACAACAGCCTCAAAAAACAAAACCTCGATGCTTCCTACTCAAAAATTCCTTGTGCTAGTATAATTTCTAATTCAAGAATGGACAGTTATGGTGAATGGAATGATTTGTGGATAATGAGTAGCAAAGGTAGCACTACGAGATTGTTTTTCCCTACTTTTTATGACCGTCTAAGGTGAAGAACTTATCTCTAAATTTTAAAATAACGCAAATACTGAGCGGCCATGGGAAATTTCTTTATTACCTTCCCCTTTTTAACATCATTGTTGATCCCAACTGTCTATACGACCGAAGGTCTCCGCAGAATATGACCCACATTATTTTTGAATGTCCGCGTCATGAAGCGTTTCGTCAGCCATTAATTCGGGCTATAGTGTTGAAAGGATACAGGCTACAGCTTTCTTCCTGTATTCAGGAATACTCAGTGAATATGTTCGGTTTGTTAATAGGGTGGACTTCGATAATTTGTAGTAAATTTCTCATTGTTTGAATTGTAGTTTATAATTGGATTACTAAACTGATGTAATTTATATGTAATTTCTCTTTTATTTTTTTGTTATTTTCTTAATTATTTTATGTTTCTGGTATTTTCTTATATGTATTATGTTTTTGGTATTTTCTTATGGTTAATGTCTTTGGTATTTTTCTTATAAGTAAAGTCATGCCTATTTTTTCAGGCGGGCTTAACGTCCAACTACCAAATTAGGTGTCGTAGACGGGAGCGGAAGCACCTACTTTACTGTTAACATTTTTCATACCAATATAAAATTTAGCAGTTATACGCGGGACTCGAACTGGGGTCCTCCCACTTACAAGTCCATTCTCATAACCACTACACCAACACCTGCCCCAAGGTATTTGTCTTATATGTTTTATGTTTTCGTATTTTCTTATATATTTATATTATTTATGGTATATATTTAATGTGTTTCTTTATATATTTATCACTTACCAATATTTATATAATGTAATTTTAAAATTAAGAAATGTATGTAAACAACATTCTTTCTATGTATACATATGTGATAGCGGGACATGCTGAATAAAGTGCTTTAATAAACTAAAAAAACAGCAGAAAACTCGACTTATAATAATTATATAAAACTATTATTACCTAATGAACAATTATGCCAGTCTTATTTATACCTTGACGTTCCTTTCAAATATATTAAATTGCTTTCTCAGGTGAGATTAGCTA
The DNA here is from genome assembly GCA_011037195.1 of Triatoma infestans. Classification (NCBI taxonomy): domain Eukaryota; kingdom Metazoa; phylum Arthropoda; class Insecta; order Hemiptera; family Reduviidae; genus Triatoma; species Triatoma infestans. The sequence goes on from JAAEAF010001832.1 coordinate 57,443, forward strand.
GTAAATATTACTTTAAACTTAGTATTGGGAAGACTACAATTAAATTTGATGGTCAGTCTGTTGTAAAGTTTGTAACACTAATAAAAAGGATATCTTTCACATACTGTGTAAATGCCAATCATATTCAGAAATTAGAAAATTATGTTTCAACTCCCAGGACAGTAATTTTATTTTAAAAGAATGTGTTATATTCAATTGTAACATAGTAAAATTGCATAAATTATATAAGTATGTAGATGTAATTTTAAAGTTCAGAAATTTCTGTCTCAAGTTCTAAGGTTCACTTCGTTATTGTTTTGTACTTCAGCCTTTTTACTTTATCACTATCTGTCTTTTCATTTTTTTTTCTATTGCTATTATTTCCGAAAATGTCTATTACTTTATCTTTTCAGTCTGAATTATTTTAACTTTAATTTACAAGTTATTATTTTTTCTTTGAGTAGTTTTTGTAATTAATTATCGTTTATAGCATGAATGCAACTCTGTATTGTAACGTTCATTATTGTACAACACGATAAATAAAAATAAAGATAAATGAAGATAAACAAATAAATTTAAGATATTCGCAGTATATATATATATATATAATATATCCATACAAGCAAAATAATTATAAAATATTTGAAATCCTAGCACACTGTTTGATCAGAGAAAACTGTTAATTTATATGTACGAATGTTTAAAACATACATTTTATACTTTAATAATTATATTTTGCAATTATAATTACAATTACGACTATTGTAACATGGATAATAAATAATTGAATTGAGTGTATTTTATTACAGCAACTTAAAGCAAAGTTTCCATCAATCTTCGTAAATTAAAGTATATAGATTAATAAAAGTGAAACTACAGTAACAAAAACCTCTTAGTATGTAACCAGTTTCACATATGAAATTATATTACCTGAGATATATTTGCTTGATGGCTACTGCTCCATTTACACAATGTTTTGGTATGTTGAATTCCTTTAGTATTTGTTCCCACTCGTTTCTACTGTTCACCTGCAATAACAAAAATAAAGTTCAGTTCAGAGGTTTCCAAAATGATTTGGAATAAAAAATTAAAAAAATATTTGACTTAACTCTCCCTTTTCAGAAAACAAATTACTCGATTCCCCCCATAGAAATTCACTCCCTTGAACCCTTATGGTGCTGTGTATTTCATATAAATGGTTGCATGCGCTGAAAAATTTTCGGTTTATGGTCTCAGTACTGAATACTTCCGAAAAGTGAAGGATTTCAAGTTATCTTTTTATGTATTCAATTTGGAATGAAAAAAATTATTTAATTCATTACTGGAATGAATCTGGGGTGAAATACTCAAAACGACTTTCTCTTACTCCTGTTAATACAATTATATATGAAATGACAAATTTTCTTTAAACTGCAAATTTTGTTTCGAACTCCGCAAAACTATGTAGAATCAATGATGTTATAAATAAAAGTAATAATTATTTATATAGGTAGTTAGTATACGAAGTTTAAAAAAATTCATTGGAGCAGGTTACAAAAAATTGCAAAAAACTAGAAAGAAAAATTCAGTATAGTCGCACTTCCTACTGATGGCCTTTACCAGAAACTTTCGTGTCAGATGCGGTGGTACCAAGATGATTATCATGTTTGTGCTCCCTGCAACTTTTCGTTTTTGAGAAATTTTGTTCACACACACATAGAACAAAATCAAACGAAAAACCGCAGGAAGTTCGAACTTGGTATTCCACTTAGGTACTACCACCACACGATTAGATTACATTCTATGGGGGGATTGGCTCTTCAGCCTGCGCCACCGCAACCGCCATGGGTCTGTTGTGGCACGATGGTTTTGAGCGAAATTCATCAACTGGAAGTGCGTTTTACTCAATGGATTTTTTTCTCTTTTTCATTTTTCGCGATTTGGTTCTTAAATGGTTCCAAAGACTTTCTTCAAAGTTCGTATACTATCTGGACAAATAAAATTCATATCACTTTTATTAGAACATTTTTCTGGGAAAATTAAGTTTGTGACGTTAAGTTTCTTTCCCAAGTACCACTTCAATACGAATATATGGTTCTACAACTTATATAATATTAATATACATTTCAAGCAGTGCTAGAATCCCGAATTTGAATAAAATTGGTTAACCAGAAATGCGACTTTACAGAATACGTTTGAGTTATTTTGGAGTTTTCTCAAAAACGTCTATAACGTCTCTGTTTACACTTGATATGGTAATTGCTTTGATACAAACGTATAAGTTATTAAAAACATTTTTCCAAAAAAAATGGTTTTGGTTGTTTTCGACTGCTCTTGTTTTTTGTTTTTTTTCGAATGTGGAGTGAGGGGTTGAAAAACGTAAAAACGTATTCTAAGCATGTTGCAACTGTCTTATGACAGATACCGTTTGAATTTTTTATATTTCCGTTCACGCTCCACTCTCAGTCAATATCTGAATTCGAGGCGTAAAAAAGCATACTTTACTCACGGTTTTTAATAAATAATTACTATATAAAACATTTTTTCAAGATTGATTTTTTTGGAGGTTTGGAAGACAACGTTGAGCTCTCTTCTAATATGCTACTCTAAAACAATGTAGTTTTACCATCTATATAATTCTCAAGTGCATAAAAAAATTGTCAGAATTCCAAAACTGAAGAAAATTGGTTACCGGTAGCATTTTACAGAATAGATTCTGATTGTGTACTTTAGAACTCCTGGTAAGATGATGTATGGCGATTATATTTTTGAAATTGAGATTGTACCGGAAATACAGTTTAGTGATCTTGTGTGTTATGTATGTAAACAAAATATCTCAAAAATTAAAATCGCAGGACGTTCAAACTTGGCATTCCGTTTAGGTACTGCCAGCTTATTTGAGAGATGCCAGAGTCTTTACAGTTCATTGCGCTGATGAGCAGTGTTGTCTGTAATGAAAGAACACTGTGCGGGGGAGAGCTTACCGTGCTCTGAGAAGGCTCCGGAGGGCACAGATCTTTTAGGTCACAGTACATTATCCCCTAAAGGAACTCTAATTTATGAATTTGTGTGTATGTGCGTATGTGTGTGAACAAAATATCTCAAAAACAAAAAATTGTAGGGCGATCAAATTTGACATTTCATTCAATTACCACCACTATATCTGACATGAAATGTTCTGGACAAAATCCATTAATCGGAAGTGCGACTTTATTGAATGTTTCTTTTTCTTCAGTTTTTCGTGATTTTCTTTAAATTTCGTTTATTTAAACAGATGAATGAATCACTGTTATTTGAAACATATTGCCGGGAAAACTGACTGGGATTTCTGAGGAATGTGTGTGGCGATGACTGTTATTGGGCTAGTCTAGGAAAGTACGCACGGTATGGTCTTTCAGGTCGAAGTTGTAGCGATACAACTCTGCGCTAAGGAGACTATATAAGGCAAGTATTAGAGGGCAGGAGAGTGGCTATATCCTCCCAAAGTCAGGCACTTTCTTATCAGCAAATCAAGACTGGGGTAGGACTGCCTAACTGCTCTAACCGAGGTGGGTGTTCGAAATAAGTTGAGCATACGCCCAGCGAGAGAGGGCTCGAAGGATACCTTTATAGGCCTCGAACCCTTCTGCGGATTGCCTAGGAGCCTGACTCAAGCTTCTACCAAGTATTGGATAGAAGACCAGCGTTTGCAATGGTGGGAAAGAACACCAAGGCAGAGGCAGGCTAAATTTACTGAATGGGTTTTTCAATTTTTTTCTCAAAAATGAATCCAACGATTTTCTTTAAACATAGTATATCAACTACACATACAAAGATCTACAAATTATATTTGAAACATTTCTCCGGAAAAAGTCATTTGAGGGCTCTTTTGGGGAGGGGTGGAGTTCGGTTTACCTCTAAAGTGCTGTTTCAGTTCATTACACAATTCTATCATCTAAATAATATTAATTAGAATAAAATATGCTGTTGCAATTCCGAGTTTGAAAAAATCGGATGACCGGAAGTGTGTTTGTACTCGTGTGTATTTGTACACGAGTTTCTCCCATAAAAACACTGACGAATTTCATTAAATTTGATATAATAACTATAAAATTTGTCAATTACAATTTTGTAAGCTGCAGTAAGAGAAAGTTGGGTGAGATTTTTCTTTTTTTTTCGTTTTTTTTTTTTTTTAACTTGGTTACATAATGAGCTACAAAGTTTATTTTAAACATTTTTTCAGAAAATTCATTTTAGGAGTGATCTGGTAGAGGAGTAAAGTCAAGTTTTCCTGTAAAGACATATGATTCTATCTTCTAGATAATATGAATAAAAATCTGGTGTGAAACTCACATAACTTTCTCTTACTCCAGTTTTCAAAATTGTAATTGACAAATTTTATAGTTAGTTCACTAAATTTAATGAAATTCGAAGGATTTCGTCAAAAACTGAAAAAGCTGTTCAGTAAAAGCATACTTCCGGTTTACTAATTTTCTTGAAACTCGGAATTTTAGCAATCTATTTCTAATTAATTTTGTTTGGATGGTAGAATTGTATAATCAACTATGACAGGACTTTAGAGAAAAACATAACCGTACCCCTCTCCCAAAAGCCCTCTTGAATGACTTTACAAGTAGAAATGTTTCAAATAAAAGTTGTAGCCCTTTGTCTATATAGTTCACAATCCTAGCTTAAAGATAACGCCTGGAGCCGTTTTCGAGAAAATATAAGAAAATTGGAAAATAGTTTTCAGTAAAAACGTACTTCCGGTCATCCCATTTTTTTCAAACTAGGAATTTCTACAACACATTTAATTTTAATTAATATTATTTAGATGACAGAATTGTATAGTAAACTGAAGTAGCACTTTACAGGAAAACATAACCCCTCCTCTCGCCCAAAAGGACCATTAAATGAATTTTCCCAGAGAAATGTTTTGAATAAAAGTTGTAGATTTTTGTATGTGTAGTTGATTTATCAAGTTTAGAGAAAATCGTGGGAGCCATTTTTGAGAAAATCACAATAAAGTGAAAAAAACATTCAGTAAAGTGGTACTTACGGTTGACGAAGTTTGACAGATGACATACTGTCGGATCCCATGGTGATACCTCAACGGAATTACAAGTATGAACTTTCCACGATTTTTGTTTTAGATTCTGTTTTTGAGCTATGCTGTTCACATACGCACACAGACCATTTTCTAAAAACCACTTTTTTGGACACTGAATACCTCAAAACGGATATTTCAGGTGAAAACTCGGTATCGAAAATTTGGCACCATTACAATAATTACTAGGGAGTAAGAGAAAATAAAAAACTGGTGTGAAACACTCACACAACTTTCTCTTACTCCAGTTCTCCAAATTATAATTGACAGCTTTTATAGTTTGTGTACCAAATTTAATGAGATTCGTCGAAATCTGAAAAAACTGTTCAGTAAAAGCGCGCTTCCGGTTTACTAATTTTCTTGAAACTCGGAATTTCAGCCATCTATTTATTTCTAACTAATTATGTTTGGATGATAGAATTGTATAATCAACTAGGATAGCACTTTGATGAAAATCTAACCCCACCCCTCCCCTAAAAGTGCCCTTAAAAGAACTTTCCCAGAGAAATGTTTTAGATAAAAGTTGTAGATCTTTACATGTTTAGTTTATATAGGAAGTTTCAAAAAAATCGTCGGAGCCATTTTTGAGAAAATTACGAAAAAGAGAAAAAATCATTTAGTAAAGTGGTAAAGTGAACGCACTTCGGGTTATCCGATTTTTTCAAACTCGGAATTTCAACAACATATTTAATTCTAATCAACATTTTTAGATGACAGAATTATCTAATAAACGAAATAGCACTTTAGATGAAAACCTAACCCCACCCCTCCCCCAAAAGGTGCCCTTAACTTAAATGCATTTTCCTGGAGAAATTTTCAAATAAAAGTTGTAGCTCTTTGTATGTGTGGTTGATATACAAAGTTTAAAGAAAATCGTCGGTGCCGTTTTTGAGAAAATTGCAAAAGAGTAAAAAAATCAACTAGTAAAGTGGTACTTCCCGGTTGAGGAATTTTGACAGATAACGTACTGTCAGATCCCATGGTGATACCTAAACGAATATCCAGTTTCAACTTTCTACGTTTTTCGTTTTTTGAGCTATGCTGTTCACATACATACACACACACAGACCACACGGACCATTTGCTAAAAAGTACTTTTTTGGACTCAGGGGACCTCAAAACGGATATTTCCGGTGAAAACTCGATATCGAAAATTTGACACGATTACAATACTTCCTCTTACTAGGAGTAAGAGAAAGTAAAAATTAAATATGTGGCCAAAATTCCGAATTTGAAAAAAATAGGTTGACAGAAGTGCAACTTCACCGAAAGACTCCGTCGGGTTACCAAAAATTGATTTTGACGGGTTCTGTTTTGTGTTGGGATGTCATGCTTCATTCAAAAGTGTCGTTTTATTCCAGTTTAGGTTCTTCCACCTTCATAATATTGAAGCCACCAAAAATTTTCAATTATTACTGTGAGAATTCAGATTTTTTTTTTTTACCAATAGCATTAATAAAAAATTGCAAATCATAACAAACCAGCAAGACAACGCCACTTTCGCTATTTCTGCGCACACATGTTTATACCATCGCTAAGCTAGTCATGTGCTTGGGGAATAAGCTCCGCCAAAATTTCCTATCTTATGATTTTCTACCTACAAATATCCGAGACGACAATAATAATAATAATAATAATATTTTTTTTTTTTTTTTTTTTAAGAAGGGGGAAAGGCTAGTGCTCATCAGGAGAGATACTCTATATCAACTGATGTGTGGGACTTTCACCCACTAAAAACCCCCTCCTCCACAGGCATAAGTCCACTCCGGAACCGCCATTAGCATTACTTCGGAGTGGTGCCTCGTATATATGCACACCCTGTGAATACACAATTCCCTAGTCCGCCTCAGCGGCGGTCCAGCTCTCGCTTCTTAGCTTACTGCACGTGTCTAACGTAGTAGGAAATTTCTTCCCATGATCTCTCGGTAGCCATCATTTTATCTACAATGCTGTCCGGTGAAAGTAGGCCGACCCTTTTCTGTATGTTCCTTCTATCATTTTCCCATCTCGCACACTCGAAAAAAGTGTGATATACATCATCATTATTCGAGTCTCCGAAAATGCAGGCCGGTGTTGACCTCTTGCCCATTCTATACAGATATGAGGCGAAGTATCCATGGCCAGTAAGAAGTTGGGTTAGGTAATAATCTACTTCCCCATGGCATCTTCCTGCCCAGGCAGCCGGGTCTTCAATGAGGCGGGCTGTCCAACGACCTCTGCTATCCTCTCTCCATCGCTCTCGCCAGACCTGCCCTATATACTCGCTCGCCTTTGCCTTTGCCGCAGGCTTACCTAAAGAGTCCTTTAGTAGATATGCCATTCTCCTGGCCTGTGCCTGCAAATCTATGGGCGCTACACCAGCCACCACCAGAACAGCTGCTTCGGAGACTGTCCTGTACGCGCTGGCGATCCTAAGTGCACATCTTTTTTGTACTGCGGCAAGCCGCTTGCGGTACTTCTCTTTGTGAAGTGCCTCGGTCCAGATCTCACAGCCATACAATAAAATTGCATTAGCCGAGGACATTAAAAGACGACGCCTGCTCGCGGTAGGTCCCCCTGAGTTCGCCATTAATTTACTTAATGCCGAAGTTACCTTAGCGGCCTTCGTCGCGGCATGTTTTAATTGTGCGCCAAACGTCAATTTAGTATCCAGGCGCACCCCAAGATACTTCACATCACTCTTCGTGCCCATAGATAGATTGCCCACCTGAAAGTGCACATTGGTAGAGATATGTCTCCTGGTTATCAGAAGAATCTCTGTTTTCTCCTTGGCCAGCTCTAACCCGTGGTCCTCAAGCCAGCAGTGAGCGCGCCGCATGACTTGGTTCAGCCTAAGTTGAGCATCTTCTATGTCCCTTACCACGATAACAGCAGCAATATCGTCCGCGTAGCCAACTAGGAAAGTACCTGGTGGCATTTCCATACATAATATTCCATTATATACGACATTCCATAGGTCTGGGCCCAAGATTGAGCCCTGAGCGGCACCACCCGTAATCCTTTCCTGCCGAGGTCCTTCTGTGGTATCATATCTCAGCTTCCTATTATGCAAATAGCTCTCCATCATACGTAACAGGTAATGAGGAATGCGAAAATCCCTCTCTAAAGCTGTCAACATGTCTTCCCACCTAGCTGAATTAAAGGCATTTCGGACATCCAAAGTTGCCAGCAACACAATCTTCCTAGAGAAGTGATTACCTTGTTGGGCTGTATTAGCAGCTTTCACTACCTCCCCGATTGCTCCTAGGGTAGACCTACCTCGCCTAAAACCATATTGGCGTTCTGCTAAATCACCTGCTGCCTGAATGGCCTCTGTTAGCCGTACTTTAAGCAGTCGTTCAAGCAGCTTACCTGCAGTGTCTAACATACAGAGTGGTCTATAAGCTGATGCAGAGTTCACGTCTCCTTTTCCTTTACTTATCAATACTAACCGCTGTATCTTCCAAGCAATATATATAATAATAATAGTAACAATAATAATAGTAATAATAAATAATAATAGTAACAACTACAACAACAATAACAATAGCGCTAATGACCGCCGTGTCTATGCGCCAGAAAAGAAAAAATAATAATAATAACTAATAATAATAAATACTAATATAATAATAATAATAATAATAATAATAATAATAATAAATTCTTTATTTGAAAAAGAAATTATAATAGAAACATATAAAAATGAAAGAAGTATTCTACGGTAAACCATCTGCCGGAGGTTGATGTACATATACAAAAGTTGAAAAAAGAAGAAAAATAGAGTAGAAAAATAATAAATACAAACAAAATAGTAATAATAAACAAAAAAAAAAGAAAAGAAAGTCATTCACTTAAATTAAAAAAAAATTATTTTTTTTTTTTAATAAAAAAAGCATTAGATTCCTCAATAACTAAATATATGAACAAATTACTAAATACATTTAGTTATGACAAAAAAGAACCTGAATAGTAATAATACAAAGAGAGCTCAATCAAAATTGAATTCCATAATTAAATTTTATCTATACTGCCAGGCGTGTCTCGCAAAATTAATAATCCCAATGCTACTTTCGCCATTGAGCATCAATATTAACTGCGGTCTAGATAATTTGTTGCAACCAACATATAGCAAACGTATATCGGAGAGAATGCACACTCTGCCAAAAAGTGGTAGACATCCTCCCTCGCTCGAGAGTTACATAGCGAACACAAGGAGTTACTTCTCTCAACCCAATGGGGATAATTAAAATAGAACAGCTCACCGCGAGCCAACCAAGCTGACTAAACGTTAGGTTCGTTGAGTTGGACACCAAGCTACAAGGCTTGACAGAATAATCCAACTCTTTATATAATAAAAACCTCGTAGAGCAACGAGCCAGCTCCACACACTCCTCAAGATGGTGATTCCCTATTCTTTGTACAATGGCCGTCAGTTGCGTCCGCCAACTAGACATATTTGCTATAGATGAATCAAATACACAGGAGTAGCGTTGAGCTTAGGGAAGACCAATGCTTAAACCAAAAAATTTTATTTTTAATAATCTCCAAAGCCAATATTTTGGGAAGGCGATAATCGGGCAAGTTAAGAATTTTGAGACAGTATCTAAAATATAGAGAAAATGTAAAAACCTTAATAAGAGTTGTGGACGTTTCAATGGGAAGCCTATAATTATGGGTCACTGAAGGCAATCTGAAAACTTTTTTAATAAAAAATCTTTGAAACTTTTCTAATTCTTCATACCTTTGAAAGCCCCAAACCTGACAGGCATAACAAACCACGGTACGAGAAACTGCATTAAAAAAAGAATATTTGGCCGAAGGCGGGACTGAGTTATTTGCAATGAAATCAGACTAGAACCTGTTGACCCCGAATTAGGCCGAAGAGATTGGCTGCTTTTAGGTCTACAAAAAAACAATACAACTCACCCCCTGGTCGCATAAATTTAAGCTTAATTATATTGGTTATAACAAACAAGTGAGACGAGAGTTTCTACATTATTAGTTCCACCAGTCAATCCCACACACGTGTTTAATCTATCTAACCACATCTATTTTGTTGTCAGTTCACATTCTTCATCTACAGTCACTCTCGCCGACTTAGATACACATTCACTTTATCTAAATCCTAATTGCTAATTCCTAATTTCTCCATTTCTATATCCTTAGTGTTCTTGAAGGAGGGGAGCAGAGCGGCCTGATAGATCTATTGTATCCCTGGAACCTTTGCACTGCACTGTGCCGGACTCCGGGCAGTGCTCTCTCCTCTGATGGGAGACAACACTGCCCATCACCGGGCAGTGAGCTCTACAGGCCTCTAGGAAGAGCAAATCTAAAGGCAGCCCTGTGGGGACTCGAAACGGGACCTTCGCATACGACTCCAGCGAGCTACGATTGAGCTAGTCCTAATTATACAAATTAATTTTTAATTACAATCATTACAAAGCAGTGTTCTTGATTACATATGTTGTTCCTATTTTCTGCTTTGATATTTCAGTAACATATCACCAAGAACATGGTAAAGAAATGGAGAAAAAAAACATTCTGCAAAGCCGTAATTCCGGTCAAGAGATTTTCTAATATATATTCTTATATAGGATCATAATATACGGAAATAGGACTCGAACACCGTACGGAAGTCCAGTGCGCTACCGCTGAGGTAATAATACCTTCCCTTGATATTCCCTCAACTTGATATTCCGTTTTAGTAACACAACCACAGCAGAGAATGAAGTTCGATGTATGCTTTATGCTTCAGTATTAACTGCTTTTTTAAACTATTCTGCTTTAAGTTGCACTACTAACAAATCTGATGTAAAATCTCTGTGGTACTCTAATTCTAATGATAAATTTTGTTTAAACTATATAATTCAGTTTCCTGAATTTATATTAACTTTGTTTAATTTTCAACATCTTTTATTCGGTTTATTAACATTTCAGAGTAATACTGTAAAATAGAAAAATATTTTAGATGATAGAGTAATAACGCAGATTTACCTAGCACTATTTACAATTTGTCTAAGTCCCAAAGAGGGTATATTAACAGAGTGGTAGATTATGGAAATTAACTATGTTATTATTATAAAATGTCAATGTTTAAATATTTTTTAAATCCCTTTATAAACTGATTTTATCACTTTGTATGCTTCACAAAATTTTCGCCTCCCCTTTTAAAAATAACAAATTTCAGATGCGGTTTCAATTTTCCAATGAATCCGAATTGTCAATTATAGTGAACAGAAATATAATATCCATAACTTTCAACATTTCAGTAATGATAAATATTACATATTTCTTAATTTAATTAGATGTTTTTATAAACTAAAATTATAGTAAATGCATAAAAAATAATAATTACCTTTACCCATCCACCACGGCTTGTTACTAAATTATACAGTAGATACAAATCAATTTCGTGTCCATTAATTTTAGGACTTCTTCTAGAAGGAGTTCTGAAAATGGAAAACATAATAATTACAGTAATATTGAAATTAATAAAGATAACAGTCTAAGTAAATAATGACATTTTGGTTAAGGCTATGAACAATTTCGTGAACACTAACACGATGAAAATGATAACGTACAACTTTATGTTAAATCTTTCTGTCAATTATCTTCAAAATTTAACTAAACAAATTACTGATATATTTTGGGTATCCTGATTGCTCTGATATTTACAATAGACTAGCTCAAATAGTATGTATGTCAAAGTGAGATGACAACAAAAATAATGCAAATGTTCAATTTGCAGTGATAATAAAGACATCTACATAACACCATTGTTAGTTTACATTTTGTAAGCAAATTTCTGTGTAATCTTAATTTATAAATGAATAAAAATATTTACCCTCTTGTTTCATGAAAATGCTGTAATTCTCGTAAAAAACTTTCCTTTTCCTTGTCATAACGCAAGGGATTTTTGTTCAAAACGTGGGTCATTTTCTATATATATATTTAAACAAAATAAAAGGAAACAAAAAAAAAATAAGAAATTTTCAATGAATAACAACTGTCCTCATTTAATAAATAAACACTTTTTTTATCTGATTACTGTTTTTATTTTAAAACACCGCACATTTGATTTATACAAATATTATTTTTTAATATATATACATTTTTCCTTAAGGAATAAGAAAGAAGAAAAGTAAACTGCATATAATAAAAAAAAATTCCTAATTTCATGTTTCTTGAAAGACACAACACTAATGTATTTAAATCATATATGGCGTCCACATTACCAAAACCGAACACTAAATTTGACACTGTTAAATGATATTCCAAAGAAATATAAATAATTGTTATCTCCCATCTTTAATAATAACTCGCGAGATTAACACACACATACACTTTTTTCGACTGTGTTTAGTGGCAGTAGCTCCCAACACACCCAAAACAACAACTACTGCTAAACACTTTACAGACTTTACTTGAAGTTTCCATTCACAACCGCTCTAGCAGCACTTTAAAAATAATAGAAATGCTCATCAAAAATTACGCTAACTGACTAACCTGGATACCTAAGCAGTAAAAGATAAACAAAACAAATGTATTTAGTTTCTAAACTAATTTGTGCTAAGTGATTAAATTATGAACATGCATGCAGTCTCTTACTAAAGCGCTGGTTAACTTTAAGGTTATACAATTTGAATACTGTTTTGTTTTTTCGATTTTATAAAAACGTTTTCTATGTATAGTAATAAATCATTATATTATTGTATCGAAGTGGCATTGACTCAGTAAAGGATACGTCTGGAAAATTAAAAAAGAGACAATGAGGTCTGTTACGATGTGAAGAATAGTTCGTTTTGGCAATAAGTAAAATATTTGTTGACAATGACATCCATTGGCGTTAGGCAGCAGAAATTAGAACAACAGGTATAGTTATATCTTTTTATTATATTTATTTTAATGATCAGTTCTTAATATGGATTTCATTTTATATGTAATTTCTTTTGGATTTTCTTAGTTCCAAAGATGTTTTTCTCTTAAGTTAAAGTGGCGATAGAAAATATTTGCACAAGCAATTGCTACAAATCAAAAAGTAAATGAATTAAGATCCACAACTTTTTAGTAAATGAATTTTATTCATTTCTCTAAATAATCAAATAGACCTATTTATTGTTTTATAGATTTGCAGAACCATGATTATGTTTCTTCATCCAGATTGTATATACGTTACGCCCATTTAATCTTAATTTTCCGAAGTATAATTTCTATATTCATGTTCCACATGTAGTCAGTCCTCTTTCTCTCTCATTATGCTCCAAAATCCAGTTTGTGGCCTACCTTCTTCATTTCCTTCTCTTCTGCGGTTTCCAATAAAATATCCTTCTAGGAAGTTGGTTATCATTCATTACTACTCCATAATCATTCTAATTGTTTTTGGTTTGCAAAATATAATGTTTTTTATGCATCTTTTATTTACTGATAAATTCTTTTGCAATGTTATCCAAGTTACTCTTTAAACTCCATCTCCGCGGATTTTTTTTTATTGGTAATTCACCGCCATAAGGTCGGATTAACGACTTTATAGATAATAGTGGTAATTTTATTGTTATTGACATTAATAATAATGTATTTACCCCATAACACCCATTTAATTTACGATTGGTGATCTTTCTTTGTTATTTTGAATAATACGTTCATAGTGTGTTTTTTTTTTTTAGGCTGAACAGGTTTATGTACATACATGCGTAGTACATGAACATTTCGGACCCTTTATTTATTTGTTTATTCTATGGTTATAAACCTAGGTTGTTGTATGCGGCTGTGATGTGGTGGTGTATTGAGATTAGTTCCGCTAGACCGCTAGGTTGTCTGGAGGTAATGTGCTACAGACCATCCAGCTGCAGCTAAGAAGACTTTGTTCAGTATTCCTTCAACCGCTTCTGGAGGAGGTGAAAAACTTGGCCTGTAATAGCGTTAAACTGGCAGATTTTTGGCAAAGAAAGCGATATTTTATTTCTACCATTCATAGCAAAGTGCTTTTAGAGCTCCTTATTACAAGTTTTCCTTCTAATGGAATATTGACTTTTGTTTCGATCATTCTCATAGTGTTAGATTTTTTCTAGGCAAAACTGGTCAGCGCTATGTATTTTGAAACAAGGGATCACTTGGTACTATCTCTTGGTGAATGCTGGATGTTTTCGTTTATTTTTTGATTTGTAGCAAAAGTATTCTTTTGCAAATGCTTATAACTTGTAGGTTTTCTTTAAAATTAGTATTAAAAACATGCTCAATGTTAAACTGCATTCATAAGCTGTTTATTGTAATAATCATACAGAGGCAACTTCTTGAACAAAAGATGAAGCAAAAACGACAACTGTTTGGAATGATACATGCGTCCGATTTGACAAGTGCTTCATTAGTAAAATCTCGCGGAAGTCAACCATCGTCCGCTTCAAGGGAAAGAGAACTTCATGGTAAATTGTTTTCTAGCTAATTGTTTGTTAATTGAAAATTGAAATGTAATTGAAAATTTTATTTTATTTGCGTTTATGTTTTCTTTATTTTTTTTATATATTGTAGGTTATGATGGCCCTTTACAGTTTACGATGGTACATGGCAATCCAGATGCTAATGAAACACTTATTCCATTTCAAGACACCAACTCTCAGGATAGTGATGGTATGTTTCTTTTTTTTTGACGCATCAATATTTATGGTCATTGGCGACGGAGCCTTCTTAGTGCAGTGCCGTCCTCAGGGCAGTGTTTTCTCGTTACAGACAGCACAAACACTGCCTATCACCGGGCAGTGAGCTGTAGAGGCGCCTCGGGAGAGAATAACTAAGGGAAGGGAATAACTGGATTCAAACCCGGGAACTCCGCGTGAAAATTCAGCGCGCCCATGAGCTAATTCCATCACCCTATTTTTTGCAGTAAAAAAAGTGTATCAGGTCTGTTAAATATGGGGTTGGATAACATCTCTGATTTTATCCGTCATAGCATGCTTCATTTTGTTGATTCTGACCGGTTTCGGATTTTCATCCATCATCAGAATAAGGTTTGCAATCAATTCGTTTAGAGAGATTACTTAAAGGATCCCCCACACCAACGCGAAACATTCGCTGTCGCGGCGGATGCGAACTTTCCGCGGCGGCGAATCTCCTGGCGTCGCGGCAGCGAAACAAGTTTGCCCACACCGACGCGGGAGCGAATATTGGATCTTTCCATATTGGATTTCCTTTGTGAGTGTTTGGACATTCTACCAAAATTTATTTTTTAATAATATTTATCGTTAACGTATTACAATGTCTTCGTCTGATTCTGATGAAGAAGAAGCTCTGTTATTATTGGCACTTGCTGAAAGTGTAAAAAACAGGTAAGTGGATATATAGACCACTTACAATAATAATACCACTTTTTTATTTCAGAAGTAAAAAGAAAAGGAAATGGATTCATGAAATTAATGAACTTCGTAATAGAACACGTAATTAGAACTTCGTAAATGGAAAACACCATTTTTTTAACAATTCCAAGCGGCGGAACAATAGCGGCAGCGGAAAAAACTCTGCATGCAGCGTTGGAGCGGAACGACGCTGTACTGCCGCCATAGTTGCGGAATCCGCCTTACCCAGTGTGAGTACATGCATAGACCGCCATGACTATTGTTCCGCTGCGGTTCCATGTCCGCCGCGGCAGCGAATGTTTCGCGTCGGTGTGGGGGATCCTTAAACTATACGTTTTATCACAAACGGCACTGGTTGATTCAACTGGGGAACCCTTATCAATAAAAATTCCATTTAAAGATTTCACCCCAACTATAAGATCTTCCTTAAATGAGATGGTAAAAACAGTATGTACCAGCAGTAAAGACAAAGGTAAATACCACAAACTTTTATTCCAGATTAAAGAGACGCTCGTGGTTCGCTAAACTTTCAATTAATAAATCAATAATAACTAACGTATTCAGAATACGAAGCAATCACGTTATATGTAGAGCGTACTTAAATAAGCTAAAACAGTTAATTCTCCGCTGTGCTCTAGATATGGGGTTTGGGAGGATCTAGAACATACGGTGATTATATGCTCACGCTATGGAACTGCTAGAGACCATCTCTTATAATAACAAAACACGAAACATGTCCCTTCAATTACAACACAATTATTTTAAGTAATAACACAGAAGTACTAGAAGCAGTAGGTAATTTTTACATGAATTATAAAAAGAATGTCATACAAAAAAATACATACTTCTCATATAAATTTCTTACCAACACGTAAATGGCATTATACTGTGTAAGCTAAAGCCCCTCTTTCCCCCTCCTAAAACTTGCTTTCTCTCTAGTAAGAGGAATTAAGACAAATTCGTATGAGTGTTTCACACCATATTTTTTTTTAGTAATTTTGTATACTAAGGACTGTCTGAAATTCTGTTTAACACCGTTTAAAATTCTTTCATTACGACCGGTTTCAGTTTCTTACAATCAGGTAATGGAAGTTATCAATACTGGTTGAGACGGGTGATAGTAATACTAAGTTTTTAAGATTCAGCTAGGACCTCAATCAGAATTGATAACTTCTATTACTTGAAAATTGAAAATAATTTTGTAAGAAACCGACCGGATAATTAAAGAATTTATACAGTCTGGCTCGGCAATTCACCTCCTAAAAATTTATCTTCCTTAAAAAAAAACATTTCGTTCAATAAATAGATCTCCACTCCATGGTATGCTTGTTTAAAACTTGATAATCATTTTTTTTTTTTTTGTTATTTTTCAGAAGCAACAACTTGTATAGAAATGTTAAATCTTGAAAATAATATAAGTGATCGCCTTGATATGGAAGATGCAGAATCATCTCCAGTTACACCTCATACTCCATCGGAAGGGTTTAGTTCAAGTGAAGTTGTTGTACCTGAAACTCTTACTGGTCCTTTTATTTATAATACAACTCCTAACGAGGTAATATTTCAGAAACTATTTCTTATAGTAATTGCAAATGCTATCAATTTTCTTCATTTTCGTATGTTTTCGAGCAAATATGACTATAAATTAATGTTATTTTTAGATTACTGAGATTCAAGGTGACGTCATAGGCAATCTGGAAAAGTTTGTATTAGAGCCTGCTTCCCAACATTTTCAGTTCAAATGTAGAATCACAAGGGACCGTAAAGGAATGGACAGAGGTCTTTATCCTACATATTTTTTACATTTAGAGAGAGACTGTAGCAAGAAGGTAGTATTTTTCATTATCATTTTTTTTATTATATGTAAAAATAAATACATTTTTGTATTTATATAAATACATTTGGAAGAACATAAATATGCATGCTACGACGGATAAAATACCAGACATTTTTGTAATTTAATTTTTTTTTAAAGATTTTTCTTTTGGCTGGTCGTAAACGTAAGAAAAGCACAACAAGTAATTATCTTATATCAACGGATCCCACAGATCTATCCAGAGGTGGTGAGGCATTTGTTGGAAAGTTAAGATCAAATTTGTTAGGGACACATTTCACAGTGTACGATAATGGAACTTCTCCTAGGCATATTGGTTCTAAGGACCATCTTGCACCACCTAGGCAAGAATTGGCAGCTATTGTATATGTATGTATTTTGGTATCTTTGAAACAAATTTAAACAATAAATAATACATTCGCTTGCTTGAATAAAATTATTCTTATGTTGTGAACAGGACACCAATGTGCTTGGTTTCAAAGGACCTCGTAAAATGACAGTAATACTTCCTGGAATGACAGCTAATAATCAGAGAATTAGTATAACTCCCACTGATGATACAGAGAGTTTGTTAGGTAAAATATTTATTTAAATATATTGATAAATTTATATTATAGTGGTGAAGTTATAAAAATATTTAGAGATTAATTTATTGTTTTCATTAATAGAATGTTATAGAACTAAAACCATGGACAATCTAATACAGCTTCATAACAAAACACCAGCGTGGAATGATGACACTCAATCATATGTTCTAAACTTCCATGGAAGAGTAACACAAGCATCTGTTAAAAATTTCCAAATTGTTCATGATTCAGATGGTATGTTACAAGGGTTTATATAGTTATTTAATTAGAAAGTGAAATAATTTCCTTCTTTTTTTTTTCATTGTTGAATAGATTCGCCCTGCGTTATCCAAACCCTCTCAGGTCATATAGCTAAAACCTCCTAAAAAACAACCAGCCAGTCGTTTTAGATCAGAAATAGTCCTGGACTCGATCCATACACACACACAAAAAATGTACATATATAAATATGTAATACATATATATATAATATACATATATACATAAATGAATGTTTATATATATATGTGTGTGTGTGTGTGTGTGTGTGGCCAAAAGTGTTGAATCTAATCTCCTCTTGAATAGTGTTACTTCTCTGTTTCACAAACTCTACAAAAGGGATCTAGCAGAAACCTCATGTCTCCTTAACACAACGATGTAATAGGAAATCACCTAATTAGGAGTTTTAATTTTTATATAATCTCTTCTTTGTATTAAAACGCATAAATGGGCAATACCTAAGCTGGCACTAAACCAGTTCATTATGCCACCCAGAAATTTACGAAAATAAAGTTATTCTACCTACACTGTTTATATTAAAATTAAAATAAATTTTGAAATTTAAAATGTTTTAATAATTTATTTTTCTTTCTAGTGGATTATGTTGTCATGCAGTTTGGACGTGTAGCAGAGGATGTGTTTACAATGGATTATCGTTACCCAATGTGTGCTCTTCAAGCATTTGCCATTGCGCTTTCTTCGTTTGATTCCAAATTAGCTTGTGAATAGTATTTATAAAAATTCCAAAAAGTTTGTATTTTTATTTTTTACAGGCAAAGTATTCGGAGTTCTCTAATGTCTTCATTTTATTTATACAAGTACTTAAAATTGAGAACTTGGTTTTTTGTTAGGTTCAGAGATAGTGGTGTAACAACTGTAAAAAAAAAAATTATATCCCAAATTCACCTTATTTTCTAACCACTTATTGCACAAATTACTCTAATTTGCTTTTGCAAAATTACAAAAAGTCATATTTATCTCGGTGAATAAATTATTTCATATTAGTTCCTCAAAATTAAATATTAACCTATAGGTCAGAATTAAAATAAATTGTTCAGTATAAATTACCAACTTTTATTGGCACAAATAATGAATATTGAAATTTAGATGCATATTTTGCGTATTTTTTTTTTTTTGTTTAGTTAACTTTATTTACTAATCACAGAAATTGTTTGGTTTTTGCAAATAAAGGAAAGAAAAGGACACAAGTGTGAAATAAATGTTTCAAAAAAAATTAATTAGCTTAGATTATAAATAATATAGCTTGGTTCATAAATAACAGGAGTGCCTTGCTTTGCTTTAAGTGAATTTAAAATTAATCTTTTGCTAATAATTATTATTTGATTGAAATGCCTCAAAGATCAAAAGCGCTTTAATAAACAGCTTCATCGTCATAAGTCCTTCAGTCACCATGCTTTCTAACATATTCATTCATTCATTAACATTGGGTATAGATAAATAAAAAATATAGACAACCCAAAGTGAAAGATGCAAGGGAAGAGGCACCGTTCAATTTTGCTTAAAAGAGGTGAATAATCAGGAAGAAAAAAATTGTAAGTAAATGCTGTAAACATTTTCATAGGGTTTGATCTTAAATAAAAAATATTTTTCCTTTTTTACAGAAACTAAAACCTAGAATAAACAGAAAATTTGAAAAAAAAAAACAAACAATAATAAGGAATTTTCTCTACTCTTTTATTTTCGAATTCTTCTTTGCGGTGTTATCTTGCAGTATCCCCGTCTAGAAATCCATTGGAGTTGTATCTGTTCTTGCCTGTATCTTGTTGCTAGGTCCATGTTTCTGATACAAGATGCTTGAAGGTGGATTGAAGTTTAAAACAATCAGTCTGTATAATATTCTCCATTCTGTTTTGATTTTAAGAAGACGAAAAGTGCATATCATATGTTTCAGGGGAAATTTGTATAAACGTTAGTTATAATTAAAAGCGCAATAATTTGCAGGTCATTAGAAAACGCAATAGAATTATGCAATCTTTTTTTTTTATATATTTCGTTTTTGCCCTTTATCTTGAGTTGCCAAATTTATTTATATACTTTTGTTAATTTATATATTTTTAGATTTTTTTTTTTTTAATTTTATTTTTTTATTAATTATCCCATTTGTTTTTTGTATATTTATTTATTGTGTATTTTCATAAGTTATAAACTAGTCTTTAAATTGTAATTGGCATTATTTTTTTTAATATTTGTAGATTTTGTTTTATTAATATGTATAAGATATAAGAACATGATTTTTAGGGCAAACACCTGTGATTAATTCATATCACTGTTCCTATGCCGTTATGGAAATGTTTTTAAAGTACAACAGGTCACCATAGTTGTTGTGGTGATTGTTAGTGGCTCTGATGCAACAGGTCGCCATTGAATTTTTTTTTTTAAGAACATTTTTCATTGAGACTTGTTTACAGTGAAAGATATAATAGAACATTGAGATTCTAAGTCTATAATAGAATGAGAACGCATGCGTAGGAAGGGCCTATTAATTTATATTTTAATACACACACGAAAAATTCTTAGTCGATCAGATAAAGAGGGT
Organism: Triatoma infestans; assembly: GCA_011037195.1. NCBI lineage: Eukaryota > Metazoa > Arthropoda > Insecta > Hemiptera > Reduviidae > Triatoma > Triatoma infestans. Next base: position 78,048 of record JAAEAF010001832.1, read on the forward strand.
TCGTTCGAATAGACCGAAAAGAGGGTTCGTTCAAGATTTGATTTCGCCTCTTTTGGAGGAAGAGGAAGGAGAGGTCCAATTCTGCCAGCACGTCATTTTTTGTTATTCAATATTGCAATCTAATAAATAATCCATTTAAATTCCTTAACTTTGAAGTCGTGTAGCACTTGAATTACTCAACCAATTCATACTTATGGTATCATCGGATACAAAATTTATTTTCTTACAACTTTTACTTATTTTTTTGGAAAATTTACAGGTTTTCAAATAAATATGGCAAAAATAAAGCAAACAAAAACATAATTTATCGAGTATTCACTTATAGGTCTTAAGAGGCCTTGTCGATATTGATACCGTTTGGAATCCTTGAACTCAGTAATCATTTGTTGGCGATCGCACAAATAGTAATCGTCTAAGAGCCAATTAAAAACGAAAATTGTACTTTTAATTAGCCTTTGGTGAAAACAAGTAGCGTTGGATTCCTCTTTAAGAATGGCTGAGACAGTGATGACCCAGTATAGTGAGTAAAATTAGGGACGCTATAGTAGACCTAGTTCCGAATGTCAAAACTACAAGGCAGTCGAAATCTCGCGTTCTGAGCATTCCAAAAACCGTGGTCTGGCAGAATTGCCGTCGTTCAAGATTACGTTAGTTTAGTACCGTAGTTTTCAATATTTCATAATATTCCTCAACTACGATTCCAAAAAAGTTTCTGTAAACTTATTTTACCATCATTAGAAATAATAGACTTTTTACATTTTTATTTTTGATATCAAAAATATATCACTTTTTCGGTCCTTTTTGTTCATGAAGGCTGTCTCAACTCAAAGACTTAGAATTTTTCAATGTTTTACAGCAACATAATATCTGCTAAAGATTGAAATGACATCCAGATCTCTTTTTTATATTTTGTTATTTTTTTAATATTTAAATTTGATAATTTTTATTATACATTTACCTTTTCTCATAAGTGAATCTACAGGACTTTTTTTGTGCTTAACAAAATACCTGTGATAAAGGCCAGAAATATCAATACATTCCATTCCATAATAATATATATATATATCTAAACTTCAATTACATGGACTACTGTATATCTTAAACCGCATTACAATACAAACTATGTTTGTGATCAAAGTTTGCGTCCATATTTTGAAATAATTGTGATATTACAATATTTTTGGGCTTAGTAAAATTCATAAAAAATAATAAATAAAAATGCTCATTAATATAAATGCAACTATTACTTTTATTTTCGTACATACAATTTAATAAATAAAAATATATTTTAAAATGTATTAAGTTTAAAAAAAAAATGCGAATACAATATTTTTTCAAAACTGATAAGAATTAATCCAAAAATATATTTTTTAAATCTGAATTTTAAATAATAAAATATGTGTAATTTTATATTTCTTGCCTGAACTTATAAAAATTTTCTGTACAAATTAAAAAAAATAAGATGCTAGACGTTTGTCACTGGGTTTTGAATTTTGAATTAGATTAATGCACAAATTAGTCAGTCACCTTACTTATACCAAAAGCATTGTAATTTCTTCCTAAATAATAAAATAAAAAAATATGTAATTTTAATAAAAAAGTTCAAATAAATACATATTTTATCACTTTAGTTTTTGTTCGTTACCTATGCACAAAGGAAAACTCTGGAAAGGCCTAAAATATCTCGAAAATTGACGATTTTTTCTCAAATATAGAATTTTTGTAATTAACTCTTTTGTTGGCTTTACATATAAAGAGGGTGGGTTGGCTGTCAAGTGGTGTAAGTCACAAAAATATAAAAATGCACTTGGAATAGCCAAGGCGGTTGGTTAGCAGTTTAGTTTAGGTAATTACATTCAGCGTTATCTGTAAGCGGACCATTGAACGGACCCACGCCACTTGCCGGATGTGAAGAACTGCACGTCTAGTAATGATAAGTGGTGTGAATCCATGATTAAATTTTTGTGACTTACACCTCTTGGCAGCCAACCCGCCCAATTGATGAAATATTTTTAGCCTAATGTGACTACATCATAAGCAGCGCTTCCAAAAAGCTCCAATAATGATTGCGCAATTTAAAGGTGAACTATACAACTTAAGTTCTTTTAGAATTCACCTACACTTTTTTCCTTCATTTTTTTTTTCCAAATAAAAGTGATAGATTTTACTGGGCAAAATCCATTTACTGGGAAAAAGTAAAAATTGGGGCATCATGTTGGATGAAAGGCTAACTTCGGCGCATGACCATGTTAACAAAATGATTTTACTAAATTTTAATGATTAGCACCTGAAACCTGGTTAAACGACTCTTTTTGACAAAAGAAAGACAAAATGTAATGATCTTATTTTTATGAGCTGATAAAAAAAAACTATTTTAAAAAAAGTTTATTACCCTTCAAACAATGTAACAACTACAAAGTGAGTCAAAAATCTGTGAGATTGTAAACATTTGATTCAAATTTAATTTAAAAAAACACAAATTTTATCTATCAAGCATTCCAAGTTTAAAGAAAATCGTTGGACCTGTTTTCGAGCAAAGCACGAAAAACAAAAAAAATTCAGTAAAGTTGCGCTTTCAGTTGATGGATTTTGCCCAAAATCTTCGCTTTTAAACGGAATACCAAGTTTGAGCTTTCTGCGACTTTCCGTTGTTGAGATATTCTGTTAACGCACACACGTACTCACCTACAGACCATTCTCTGTAAACATTTTTTTTTCGTATCCAGGGTGCCTCTAAACATGTATTTCTGCTGAAAACTCAATTTCGAACAGCTGTCACGATCACAATACTTCCTCTTACAGTAAGAGAAAGAAAAACAGATTACTAAGTAAGTGGCATCTTAGAAGACAGGTTAACGTTACGAACTCTACTAAATCAGTTTTCTAGAGAGATGTTTTAAATAAAGGTGATAGGGATTTAGTTTTGTAGTTACAAAGTAAGTGTAAGTACTAAGTTTAAAGAAAATCGTTAGAGACAGCTTTGAGAAAATCGCTAAAAAACTGAAATAAGAAAGAAAAGAAACTTTCATTAAGCACACTTCCGATGACGGATTTTGAGCAAAACCTAAGCACAGAAGCGACGGTTTACCTAAATTGAATATCCAGGTTTGAGATCACTCTGACTTTTTGTTTTTGAGATATTTTTTCACACATATAGACTATTCGGTAAAAACATTTTTTTCGAACTCCAAATCTGTTTTTCTGGTGAAACTTAATTTTGAAACTTTTACATGACCTCAAATATTACCTCTTACAGAACAGTAACAGAAAGTAAAGAAACCATTCTGCAAATCTTTTTGAGACAAGAGGATAGGGTTTAGAGCTGTGGATCCCAAACATGTTTGGCCTGCCGCCCCTTTTTTAATTAAAATATTACTCAGCGCTACCTTGAAAATCTAACTTCTTTAACTGAACGAACAGAAAGATGCAGTGACAAATTTGCATTATTATATGTCCTAAAACAGATTAAATAAAGGTGTGGCAAATAAGACAAGTTGAAGTTTAAAATTATAAAATTACTTATCGAAATGGTCAATAGTACTTAATATTCGCACTATACAAAAAAATACGATAACGAAGGTTATTCAAAAAAAATCACGAATAACATTAAATATGAAAACCAGGTCCAATATTAGCTGATTTGCTTTGGAAGGTTACTTCTCTAATGATGAACGAGCTAAACGCCTCAAGTTTTCGGGAGGTTGGAATGACAGAAAATGTAGATTGTGAGTGCATGGTAAAAGTATGGAGTGCTACCTTGTATGGTAGCAGAGTTGTGCCGTCATAATGACGATAAGTAATAATTTTTCAATATATTTTGACAATGAAAGTGTGTTTAGGAAAAAGAATCTATTCAGAACAATGATCCGACTTAAGAGTTCGCCATGTGGAGTTTATAAATTTTTTTACGACCTCAGTGAGGGTTCACTAAGTGCTCTACTGGTATTCCGGGGAACGCAGCTCGCGGAATGGTGTAGTTAATGCTGCAAGGATGGAAGGGGAACCGACCGATGAACAAACCAGAGGAAACTCTTTATTTTATTTGTTCAAAGTATGGCTGCTTAATTACATAGAGTTGCTAAAACAAGCATGAATGTGTTCTGCTTCAATTTTATTAAAATCATTGTTTTACTTCAAATAGCTATAGTTAATTTACGAATACAAATTTTGTTCACAAAAAAAGAATATTTTTTGTAGATTCTTCTTTCCTCGACAATCTCCGTTTTTATTGCCTGGCAAGAAATACTAAATTTTCATGTTCAAGAAAAACTAGTATTGAACAATTGAGAGTTTCATGGTTAGTAAATAAATTCATTACGGGAATTCACAATTTCAAAATTTAAAATAGAAATATTTTTGCATCAAGATTATTGGTGGGGAGGATTTAGCAATGATAATCCACATTTAAACGAATATTATTAATAATATTCAGTACAGGGAAGTTCAAAATAGTAAAATAAATATGTAATTTCAAGTACACAACATAATTACTCTTTATTCAATTCATATTGTGTCAATGTAAGATTTTTAGGGTTTTCATCGATTCCTTTTTACCAATCGATGGTTAATCCAGAAGGTTATTTTTAGGGTAACAGAACACACTGTATCTGTACTTGGATGAGTGTGAGGCAGTGATTATTTACAGTAGGCAACAATATTACATATTAGTAAACTTTTTTGATAGAAATATAGCCTAGAATGATAGTAAGATTTTATACTTTTTTAACAAAATATTTACTTATTTGAAGCTTGATTTAGCACTGAAGTTTTCACATTTTTAGTAGACATGTCTTTAAGAATATTAAAGTCAAGACCAAAACCAAATTTAGACATAGCACGTCGACGTAAATCTTTAAATGCTGATAAAAATAATGAAAATGAAATTAATAAATCGAAACCATATAAATTATCCAAGTGTGAGAAAGAAGTTAAAACTCAAGAAGTATCTCCATCTAGTATACTGAGTGATTCAAATTCACCGATAATTGTTACCAGTGGTGAGTTAATAAATTATATATAATTTTGTTTGCAATTCATTTTCAGGTTTTCATTCTGCTTTACTAAACGTGTTTGATAATTGGTATATGTGGTTTAATATATAAAAGAGTGACCATAAAACTAAATCAAATGTGATCTGCAGTTTATTGTGGCTTCCTTGCGTGCCATATAAATAGGTGTAGTCGTGTGTAACGTGTACATTTTGAAGTTTAAATGAATGTGTTTGGTGGTGAGCTCGCGTATACTATTTGGTACGCTTAAACTCCAAGTAGTAGCGCACACAACTATCTCTGCAAACCTTATGTGAGGTGTATGAGAGTTAGTAATGTTTGTGTTGTTAGGTCGTAGAGACACTAAGGTACCTTAAGTAGTAGCTGGCCCACTTCCTTGTGGAGCCTGTATTAGGTAGACAAAATCCAACATTATGTAGCTTAAGATTTTTAAACATTCCACATTATACACATTCCATTCCAATTATTCCATTTTATATTGGTATCAAGAATGTTAATAGTAAAGTAGGTGCTTCCACCCCCGTCCACGACACCTAATTGGTAGTTGGACGTTAAGAAAAAAAAATAGGCATGTCTTTACTTACTTTTTTACTTTATTAGCAGTCTAATAGAGGCTGGCTGGTCGTTAACTCTTCAATGGATACCCACTAACAGCCGCATCTGCTGATTGGTCATTTGCCGCAGCCGTCCACACCCATAACATTCCTAGAAGCGAAAAAAGAAATTGGAAAGATATATGAAGGCAAACAATGGGGGGAAGAGTGGGAGAAGAGAACTAGCTCCTAAGAACATTCCAAGACATATCTTCACTGCCAATTTCAATCTTACTACTGGCCATGATTTCTTTAATCCGCATCTGCATAGAACTGGGATCGCGAACTTTCCCTTATGCTTTTAATGTTATTACTTCCTCTTGCGGCTGGTAAAAGGAAATATTGCAATTATAACAAATATTCGATATAGAGTTGTGAGGTCCATTGAGTCCGAAAAAGTGGTTTTTGTATTTGTTTTCATTAATCTTCCATTTCAACCACTCAATTTTTATTAATATATAATGGTAACTCGTTTTACAACGCAGAATATAGTAATTAAATGTACTAAAATTGTATTTACTAATCGAGTAAAAAATAAATCAAATCTGAAATATTAAACTAAAATTATTAAATAAAAGTAATGGGTCTTTTCTGTTTGACGGCCGCACGGCTATAATCATTTTATATGGAAACCTAATGTGTTCCACTAATCAATTTCTATTCACTTTTTATTAAATACGTCTAAAAGAGGGACTGGGTGATTTATCTAACTGCAAGTCTTAACTTGTTCGGCGTGAGTGATAAGAGAAGTAAAAATAGGAAGAGGCGACCAGTCTGTGCTGGTTCACCAGTCCTGTAGTTCGCTAAATATTTCTCTTATTTACATTGATCTGTGATACTGACAGTAAAGAAATAGCAGTTAATTATTTACGCGTTAAAGGCATACTACATAATACGCGTTATTGTGCAAATGGGCATGAAAAGTCTCTTAATATTACTGAATCCCACGACAGACGGAGATATGGCAAAAAAAAATTTTCGTATGACGATTGGAGTTAGAAAAGGTACGTGGTTAGAAGGTAGTAGGTTGCCGTTTAACACTATTATATATTTTATATACTCTCGGCCAAACAGTATACTACAACTAAGTTCTGTGAAGATGAATTCAGTATGAGTACTGCCGCAATAACAAACTGGAAGAACTACTTACGAGAAGTTTGCGCTGATTTTCTGATAAGAAACCCCTATAAAAGTTATAGTGTTTAAACAAAATAGTCGAAATTGACGAATCATGCTTCTCTAAGCGGAAAAATAATACTGAAAGGATGTATCCTCCACAATGGGTTTTTTGGGGGGATTTGTCGTGAATACAAACAGTGCTTCTTGTATGCTGTACCTAACCGATCTTCGAAAATGCTACTCACCGTTATTAAAGAGTGTATTAATCCAGGCACAACTATAATGTCTGATATGTGGAGGTCATATGCTGATATTTCAATTGAAAATTTCGTTGATCCCATTATAGGAGCACACATGCAACGGGTTGAATCAATATAGGCGTCAGCTAAATGCAAAAACAGAAAAGAGTGCGGCACCAGCAGATACATGCTCGACTCCTATCTATGTGGGTTTGTGTGGCGCAAGGATGGTAGATCTGGAGCTGCGGTCTATTTTGAGACCGCAGATCATTTGGCAGTATCTCTTGGGGAATGGACCACAGTCTTCCAGACCTATTCTTTGTTGTGTCTTGGATGAGAGGGTACGTAACACTAACTTAAAGGTGTTTGTATCTGCTCGGACAGCCAGGCTGCGCTGAAGGCTGAGTTCATGTGTCTTCACTTCCAGGTTGGTGTTAGAATGTTCTAAAAGACTGGAAGAGCTTTCTTCTCTGAAGGATGTGCTTCCAGTCTGGGTGCCAGGGGCACATAGGAATTTTTGGGATGAGGAAGTGGTAGGTTGCCAAATTAGGCGCCTCTCTTACATTCATTGGTCCCGAGCGCTGTTGGTTGGCTGGATGTATTTTTGCACATGTAGGTCAGGCCTCCAGACATGGACTGCTTCACAGCATTCATCCTTATGGATGAGCTCAGTTGGTTTTCGGCAGTCCAAAATGCTCATCGGGGTGCGGACAGGCCATTAGTGGACGTTGCTGTGTTTTTCACGGAGCGCTTCAGGCATCTGGTGGGATCTTACTGGACATTGTGGTTTAAGGAGACATCTCTGCATAATGGGGCTCATGCCGGATCCATTTTGTAGTCTGTGAGACAGAGAGGAAACACCTATCCATCTTATGAATGATTGCCGGGTGTGAGGAAATTAGGTTCAGGACCTTTGGTCGGAATAGAATGTCTGCGGAAGAGCTTAGGCTATTTCCGCTTAAGGTTATTGTCCGATTTATTCGAAATTCGGTGAACCTTAGATGGATTAGATCCGGGTCTGGATTTTTGTTCTACCCGGTTTGTTGTTGTTTTTCTTGGGGTAGCTATATGGGCCCAGTGAGGCTTTGGATAGCGCAGGGTTTCCCTCCCCACAGACAAATAATAATAATAATAATTGTGTGGCGCAAATGATACCAAGGATGTGATTTATATGAAAAAATAATAATCAATGATATAATAAACTTTTGGCCTTCAGAACAGTAATTACATTTGTTTTAATAATACAGCTTATTATATATTCATGGAATTATGTACTTCTTTTTGGTGATATTAAACGTTACATTAAAAACGCTGTAATTATTTTTTCACAAGTCAGATACGTTCTTTATTTATCTTAGCAATTAACTAGAACAAGATGTTTTCCAATAAAATGATTATAGCTTTGCGGTCGTCAAACAGAAAAGACCCAAAGTAATAATAAATAAATAATAAAATATTGAAAAAAATAAATTGCGTGTGTGTGTGTGTGTGTGTGTTGTTCGCATAATTCGAAAACAGAAAATTGAAACTGGTATGCCAACTACACATACAAGGACCTATGACTTTTATTTGAAACATTTTTTCCCGGAAAATTCATTTTAGTAGGGTTTTGAGGAAGGGTTAGGGGTTGTGTTTTCCTTGAAGTGCTATTTTAGTTTGTTATATGATTCTAGCATGTATGTATAAAAAATCTATTAATTAGAATTAAATGTGTTGCGAAAATTCTGAGTTTGAAGAAAATTTATTGATCGCAAGTGCTACTTTGTATTCTAATTACCTATCACTTTTGTTTGAAATAAATTCATTTAAGGCGGGTTTTAGGTGAGGAATATGGTTGTGCTTTTCTCAAATAAAGTATTTTTATTAAGTTTAGATTCTCCTTTTGATATAATAGTGAAGACACTAAACATTTAATAAATATTATATGTAAGTTTGAAGGGAATCTGTTAATAATAAGTCTAAATTGCAGTAAGTGAAAGTAGTGTAATTGTTTCACACCAATTTTTTTACTGGTGGTTTAGTTAATTTTTAGGTGTAATAGTAAATGATCAATGTAACATAAATGTCAATAAATTATTTTTACAGGTACTGATGATGCTAAGGTACAAGCAAATTCAAACATAATAAACAAAGATACCCAATTTGGACGTAGCGGTAATCATTTAAAAATTACTCAAAGAGAAGAAATAAATAATAAAAATGAAGACAAAGTAGAAATTAGAGCTAAAAAGGAAATTGCCATATCAGAGGCTGTTTCAGATGCAACACAGAAACCCGATACAGAAAGAAAATTATCGACTGATTTTGGTGGAAGTAAGTAAAAAAAAAAAATAGAAACGAATGATTCAGATGAAATAGTGTATTCTTTATTGTTACGATTGAGGCTGTTTACAGATTCAGTTCCATCACAACTTATTTTGTATTTTTCCTCAACTTTATTCAGCCTAGCTCTGCACAAATAATTAAAATCACATTGCCATAAACAAAGATACAAATTCTTACAACCGTTTCGGGAAAATACAAAAGTTCTAAGCAGTGACGAATATACACCTATGCTTAGCAATTGAACATTGTAAAGAACGTTTGGACTTTGATGATTGCCGTGATAATTAATTTATTGTTTTTCTATTTTGATGAGAGAATTTATATTTATGAATTTCAAATTGTATATATTTTGTGTCAACCCTTCTGAATGCCTTTGGCCATAACAGAGTATGTAAATAAATAAATAATAAATATTTTAATGAGGGATGGGTAAGTGAAAAAATAATTTAGCCCTTTGTCGCCAGCGAATTCGACCAAATTTTGGTCTTCATCAGGGCTAAAAAAAAGGAAAAAAGAAAAAACTATAATAAATAAATGTAAATAAATTAATTTTACAGGTACTGATGCAAATTCAAACATTATAAACAAAGATACCCAATTTGGACGGAGCGGTAATGATTTAAAAATTACTCAAAGAGAAGAAATAAATAATAAAAATGAAGACAAAGTAGAAATTAGTACTAAAAAGGAAATTGTCATATCAGAGACTGTTTCAGATATAACACAGAATACCGATACAGAAAGAAAATTATCGACTGATGTTGAAAGTAAGTAAAAAAAAAAAGATCGTTCTATGTAGTAACGAATGTGCACCATGCTTAGCAATTAAACATTGTAAAGAACGTATGTACGTGCCTGATTGCCGTAATATTTAATCTATTGTTTTTTTTTTATTTTGATGAGGGATGGGCAGGTGAAGTAATAATTTAACCATTTGTTGCCAACGAGTTCGACCAAATTTTGGTATTATCAGGGCTATGCTTAGGCAAAAAGAAAGATACAAACTATATAAAATATATATTCCAGATGTAAAAATACGAAATTACATAATTAAAAATTAGTTATTCTTATCTTAAAATACCATTGTTTTTTGTACAAAATATAGTTTGGAAATCGTTTGAAACTTGGGTGCAATTGTTTGAATATTTTCAAGTTTGAGGCCTGAAAAACAGATTTTTGAAATTATTTTGGTGTACCGTTATGGAAAAGTTTTCCTTCATTTAGTCAGTTGCCATTTCATTTTCTTTTTTATTATGTTATTGATGTTACAATAAACGTTACTGGTTTTTTCTAAGTCTGTTTTGAAATTTATTAAATAAATAAATACATAGTAAATATAGCCTTGATGAAGACCAAGAAGTTGTTATTCAGTTGAAAGTAAATCAGAATCTTTTTACGAAAGTTTAAAAATTCTTATTAGTATATTTATTTTTTAATATACACACAATATATACAGTTTTACTATTTCTAAATGTATTTATAGAGTCAAATTGGTTAACTTTTAACGTGAAACACGTTTTTGCTAAGGAAGTGAAAATCGTTACGAAAAAACGTCACGAAAATAAGAGAAGTTTGGGGAGATACGTATGGCACCCCTTGTGGCCCCCACAGTCATTTTTGTCAAGTGTGTTGGGAGGAAACATGAGGCAGCGCCCCTGTATCCAGCGTTTTTTTTTTCGGACATTCACTGAGAGAGGTGGTGTGGCCCAGGGCCCCTCCCTTGAAATAAAAAAAAAATCTTTTTATAGCAGGAGAACTGACTCCTATATGTTTAACTCCCAGTTAACTCGTAGCTCACTGCTAGGTTTTTATTTAGAAGGTGTATACAATAAAAAAAATAAAGAGAACACACAGTTGTCTACATAATATATTTTCACCAAGAAATGAATGAATAGGAACACAAAATACATAAAACAAATTCTTATGAACACTTCACACACAAAGATATTTTTCGTAACCATACACTATTCCGATAACCTTTCTATCAGCTGGATCACACTTCGATAATCGATTCTACCTTTTGTATTACTGTTGTTTAACATTCGGCCATTCTGCACTCCAGATGTCCTCAATCTGTCTTCGGTATTAGCGCACATAGTCTTCAAGTTCCTTGGCTTTCCTTTTAATCCGCTGAGATCTTCTTACAGGTTCTGCAGTCTCGGTTTCTGATTCACTGCTGGCTAAGGGACCTTCTTCCTCCACCTCGTCGCTGTTCCCGAAGCCCTTGAGTTGGGTAACATGTGCTGTTGTGGCGTAAATATAGTTTTGGTCACTCTTCAGTGATGAAACCTTATAGGAATCATTCGGCAACACCGCTGTGATAACTAGAGGCCCTCTGTATTTTGATTGTAGCTTTGTCGGCTCTCCGGTGCTGCTTGGGGGTTTTTCTCCAGAAGACGATTTCCCCTTCGTGGTACTTGACTTGACAATGATGCCGGTTGTACCGTTCCTTCCATTGGTTGTGTTCCTTCATGATTTTAACCCGTGCCTGCTCCTGTATCTCTTTTGGGTTTTCCACATTCGTCTCCAACTGCGCCAACGTCTTTAAAGCGCCATCAGTAAAACTGGGTTGATACCCGAACTTTCATTGACTGAATTGTTTAGATGGCTTTCCACCTGCTGCAATTCTTTATCCCAGCTCCTTTCGGTTGCCATAGCGCTCTGTATAACAGGTATCAATACAGCGTTCACCCTCTCTACCTGACCATTTGCCTGAGGATGTCGCACCGAGACTAGAGAATGCAAAATTCCATTTGAAGTGCAATATTCTTCAAACTCTCTAGAGGTGAAGCATGTTCCTCTATCTGAAATGATCCTATCTGGGAGGCCATAATTCCAGATGAATGACTTTTAGTAGAGGCTCTAATGCATGTTTAGTAGAGGTGCTTTTCGCGGCATATAATTTTGTAAACTTAGTCAAGTTATCCACTATGACCAGAATGTGACATTTTCCCTTAGAGCTCTTTGGCAATAGCCCCACATGATCGATATTAACTATACTAAACGGTCGTCTTCCTGGCTCGATCGGGTGTAACTCTTCAGGTTGTTTGCCACGGGATGTCTTATATAACACACACTCGGGACAGTATTTTATGTGGTGTTTCACACAGCGTTTCATTCGAGGAAAGTAATACTTTTGTTTTATCCTTTCCACAGTACGATCTACTGCTAACTGTCCAGCCAAATCATGGAATTTCACCAGTTAACTTTTCCTCATACTCTTGGGCACTATCCATCTCAGTTTCTTATCAACTTCGTCTCTGAAATATAACAGTCCGTTTTGCAATTTGTAGTTTTTGTTCTCCGGTTTTGAGGCTTGGTCATCATTAGTTTTGAGCCGGTTGATGATTGCTCTCAAATTCTTATCACCATATTGCATTGCTAGCACATATTCCTGTTCTGACAGCGTCGTCAAAACGTCAACCTTCGAGTCCAAGATTTATTCCATAACATCATCGGTTCCACTGGTGCTCTACTGAGGTCATCTACATGAGCCAATCGTTCGCCAGGACGGTGTTTAATTTCAATGTCATATTCCTGGATTAGATTAAACCACCTTGTCAACTGCAGACTTTTTGCTTTATTCTTGTTCAACTACACTAACGCGTAGGAGAGCGCAAAAATAAAGTCGTGTCTCATATGTGGCCCCCATTGGCAAGAATTATCAGCTAATTGATTTGTTACACTATTAGGTGACGCTCTCATATGGAAATTTTTGGAACAAAAATATCTTTTGGGCTAGGGATTTATAAGTGAAATTTTTATGGAAATACGTCACGAAAATATGTGTAACTAAAGTAATGTGTATTTTTTCATTTATATTTGTTTCCCACCAAACCAAACACCCAAAAACGTGTTCCACGCTTTTCAGCTTTAGGCAGTGTGCTCAAAGCTGTAATCACCAGGGGCAAGGGGCACAGCCCCCCTGGCGAAGCCGATGGGCCTCTTTTTTTACTGGCATTTTCTTCCTGGACTCTTGCAATACCCAGATGTTATGTGTATTATATGGAATGTATACCCAAGTATTATGTGAGCAATAATATTTGAAATAAAAAAATAAACGATGTTACATCAGATGAAAGAAAGCTGAAAGTGAGACCTAAACCTAATATTGGTTCTATCAATAGACGTAAGTCTTGCATACCCGTATCTGAAGCCGAAGAAAATAAAACTAATAATTTTCCATTGGAACCAAGTGAAAGTAGTAATGGTAGTAATCCGTCCAGCGCAAAAGTCGCAAGATGTTCAAAGGAACATCTGTATGTCATTTCTGAGAATATAACTGAAGGTCGGTTGATAATCTTATTAGTATATTTATTTTTTAATATACACACAATATATATAGTTTTACTATTTCTAAATTTATTTATAGAGTCAAATTCCGCAAAAAAATTAGAATTGAAAAAAGAAGGAAAACCAGTTTCCAATTGTGAATCACTTCCAGTAGCAGTTGATGGTCCTGTGAGAAAAAAATTTTGTCCAAACTTATTAAAATCGCATAAAACAGCAGCAAATATATTAAAGCCATTAGTTGGTTCCTCATTAAGTGAGCAAAAGCCAGGTTAGAAATTTGGTAATTTATCATTAAAAAAAAATTGAATTTGAATGATATGCAAATATTATTCAGATTTACTAAGATTTAACAATTTGTTGTTTCTTGCTCGGCTTATTTTTGATTCCAGAAAAGCTTCAGTTAGGTGAAGAAAAAATTTCAAATACTGAACCAGTTAATCATCAAAAATCACAAAATTACAGTTTAAATAGATCAACTGAAGAAGTTACAGAAAAATCGGTTGAAAGTATTCCTCCTTGTAGTGAAACTAAACGTGAGTAATGTTTTCTTTTAATTAGCAAATTTTACTCGGTTTATGACGACTCATTTCATTAATTTAATCATGAAACTTATTTTTTTAAGTTCACACTTTTCTTCTGATTAGCTTCAGTCCCTTGCAAATATTAACCCTAAATCTTGTGAAGTCTAACTTGAATCAGGTCAGAAGTCAACTTTTCGAAATTAACCACTGGAAATACATATTTTGATTCCCTGAAAAAAATGTCAAGATCCTACGTTCAGTGCATGTGTGTGTGTTTTACGTGTTAAGGTTCTGAAAAGTATCTTACTGCTCTAGTTGTGAAAAACAGAAACTTGATTCAGGTTCTGGTCGCTACTGCGATCTAACGGCAAGACTTAGAATTTGTATATCATAACAAATGTTTAACAGTAACTGTGTATTCTTCTGATGTTATTAGTTTTATACATATGCTTCTTTCTGTGTATTTAAGAGTGTATGTGAAGTATCTCAGCAAGGAAAAATGAGGAAGCTCGAAGTTGATATTCCTTTTAGATACCCTAGTGGATCCAACACGGTTAAAATCCATCGACCTATAATGTGATCTGTTTTTCCCCACAATTTTGCAGATTTGCACGATTTTAGCGAAAGTGGGTTCAACAATTTTCTTTAAATAGGGCGTACTAACGACACACAATTTTACTTGATTTTTTTCCTACTACTCGCAAGTTTGAAGAAAATTCGTTAGTCAGAAGTGCGTCTTAATCGGATAGGTTTAATTTTCGGGTTTTTTCGAAACGCTCCAGCGATTTTCTTTAATATGTAATTCCTTAGCGTGTAAACTGATTTTTTTCTGTGCAAGTCTGTGTTATCACACTGTTTATTTAAACATCCTGATTTTGGGCTAACGCCCAAAACCGGTCGAAGACAACAAAATGAAGTAAATTATCAAGGGAAAAAAATCTCTGATGAGATTTTCTTTAAATTTGGAATATCAACTGCACAGATCTCTGCCTATCACTTTTATATGAAACATTTTCGCGATAAAAAAATATATCCTAGACATTTCTGGGAAATCTGTAACGTTAGGCTTAATTCTAAATTGCCTTTTTAATAAATAAAAAAAAACTTAGTGACTTTTTTTGGAGATCGATAGAGATGCGCTAACTTGTGCATTCAGGTAGTGCGGTAGCCCTAAAAACCAATAAATGTAATGTAACGTTGTGTAACAGAAAGTAGTGTGGGTGTTTCATTCCTAATGATTTACTGTAAATTTCATTGAAACATTAAAGTATTTGTTGAAATATATTATGAAGAAATTTGGATCGGTCAAGAAAGAAACATTCAATTATGCCAATGTTTCGATAGAGTTTCCTGTCTTTATTGAGGCTTTAATCTAAAAAACGATACAATGAGGAACCGCAATGCATTAATAATACTGTAAAATGCAGAATAATAATAACAAAAACAAAGAAAATGTTAAAACAATTTCAATATTATTGTTTTAACATATTTCATTTAATTTTATTGTACAAATCTTACCAGAATAATCGAGAACATCAACAAATTTTTCGGTAATAACTATATAAATTGTAGTAAGAAAAAGTCGTGTAAGTGTTCCATACCAGATTTTTGTATTTAATTTTCTTTTCACTACCTTTTTCCAGAATTAATTCATCGGAATTTTAAGGTAAAAGTAAATCCCAAAGTTATGCGTGATGAAACAGGAAAGAAGACATTAAGGGTAAAAATTCTTATAGATGATAGTGACGGAAAGAAGCCAAACAAAGATGTTAATGCTGAAAAAGAAAGGAAAAAAGAGGATACTCTAAATAAACTAATAGGCAAAGATACTGGCGATATACCTGATGATGGTATCCATGTATCGTATGAACTTGACACTTCAGATGAATCTAACATTTCAGATTGTAAAGAAACAATGACAGTGCGTGACTCTGGTGCAGGAAGAGTTAATCCGCTGGTGAGTTCATCTTGTAGAAGTAGTCGTATGAACAATGTAAAACCAAATTTGGCTACAGCATCCACAAGGTAAATAATCTATTAATTAAATATTTATCTGCTTCCATTTAAATAAAAAAAAAAATCCTGTATATTGTCCGGCAGAACTCAGCCAAATATTTAAAGAATTTTTTAATTATACCAAATTTTACATTTAAAAAAAAGAAAAAAAATTACTATATAATAGGAAAGTATGTAGGGAATTGAAATGAAGTAACCCTAGTTAACATTTACTTACTTAATTTTATTTATTTGTTTAATAATTATCCTCAAACACAGGGTTGTTGTGTGAACACTAAACATTACGAAAAAAAAGTAAAAATATAGACATACAAAAGCAAAAAAAAAAAAAATTCACTTACAAGATGTGAAACACTTAAAAACTAAAACAAAATAATCAACCTATTTTCATAAACAAAAACTATAAACATGACTACAATATAAAGTTCATTAGGAAATAATAATAATTCTCAACATAATGATCGCCATAGCTACTTGTATATAGAAATAGTTAACTAATAAACTGAAAATACTATTATCTTTCTTTTTCATTTCTGTATTATAAATAATTACATTCAAGTTAAACAGCTTAAATTTATAAAGTGCCAGTTTAATTATTTAAACAGTTTATTGCTCTCATTTCCAATCTCTTTAAGACATAAATATATGCCATTAATTTTAAAAATGTCACTATTTTATAATAAAATCTCCATTGATATATTATTCATTAGATATAGGAGAAAATTCAATAGATTTCGCCAAATATTTTTCTCCAAGTTTATTAAACTTGTTGCAATAATAAAGAAAGTGATAGGTATTATCTTTATGATTTAGCACACAAAGAGAACGTAAACTGTCTGGAAAGAATTTATATTTTTTAAGATTAAGGTATAAAGAGGGGGATTTTATGTTAAATAATCTCAGTTGTGCAAAAATCCTAATCTTGTTTATATGACACTATTATTTAATAAATATTCTCCATATGTCAGCGAACTGCAAAAACGGAAGTGGGATTTAATTTTTTTTATTTATTTCTTTATTTATTTTATAATACATTTATTATTAAAATTCTAGATTTAGTCCATTCAATCAATCATCTTATGGACAAATGAATCAAGATGCAAAACAAAAATTTAAATTATTATATGGTGATCGCTCTCCAGAACGTTCTAAAATGACAATGAAAGATCTTATATTTTATAATCCTAAGAACAATCCTATTTCTGAGTAAGTTATGATTTTAAAATAAAATTATTTTTGGAATGTTGAATATAACTTTTGTTAGTTTGTGCTATTGCTTTCTCTTTAAAGGCAAGGTAGTAAGAACAAAGATTTATTGCCCGAAACAGAGATAATACCTAATTCAGACCCTAACCAATCACATTTAAATTCGGAGGACAGTAACACATTGAATGGAGATAATGAAATAGAAGAGAAGCAAGTAAACTCTGAGTAAGCAAGTAAAAACCTTGACTATTGCAGTAAATTTCGTTATTTTATAAAAGTGTTACCTGAACTAAGGGCAGTGCTTGGGATTTTACAAGAAATTTAAAAATAATTATTCAAAAATAATTCTTTAAAAAATTATAGTGAAAAAAACCGCCGAAAAACATGTTTTTTGTTTGTTTGTTTTTTTTAAAATGAATTGCATATAATTCCGACAAGTATCTTCATTTTTAATAAATACTGTTTAGTAAAAACTTTGCTTTTGAATGATAACCTTAGGAATCATAAAAATTGATTTTTTAAAGTACAAAATATAGTTTCTGGGGTATTAGATTGAGACTCACAGATAGTCAGGGCATGTCGTACCTACAAGTGTTTCAAAGAAATGCGTACAAGTCCAGTTCGTTTGCGCTGACCTTTTGTCTATTTGATAATATTTTTCTTAATCTACCAACCAACTTTCAATGCATAATTTTTTTGTTTTATTTATTTTCAAACCAATTCTAGTGACCAGATCGTGAGCGAATATCATCGGTGTCTTATTTGGATCTCCTGTCTAAAGTTAAGTTTATTGCAGACACAAAGTAATTTTTAAAAAAAGAATTTTATTATAATACAAACTACATACAGTACAGCAGCTCAGGGAGGAAAGACAAACATTAAGAAAAATGGGTGTTTTTATATGATATTAATGTACATGTGAACAGTACTAACTCCTCCCTCCTTAAGTTTGAGGCTGACCTCAGCCTTCAGGCAGGTAATTGTGGGTAGCGGTGAAATCCTTCATCTGCGGCGGATTCTTGGGCTGTAGTATTGGCCTCTCTGGAATCTATAACTTGGCATCTGTTTATAGTGGAGCATTTATATTTATATATTATGTAAAAGATCCAAATGATGATAATTGATAATATTAGAGAATATATAAATGTGTGTTCGTCAAGAGGAAGTTCATCTATTTCCTCTAGGGGTTTGATATTGGCTTCGTGTATTTGTAGAAATGTAAAATTAGTGTAGCACTTCTGTTTGGGTAATTCTGAAGGAATTAAAATGTTACTTTCCCAATAGATATGAGGCTGATTAAAGTTTAGTAATTATATTCTTATTATTAATAATTATAATAATTCTGCTTATGTTGTAAATGAAATATTGATTTATAATTGGTATATACTTTATAAACGGGGATAACTTATTTATAATTAATGATTTACAATTTGATAGTTCCTATCTTGCAATAGTTCATTAATGCACTTATTTACAACGATAGTGCAGTCATATTTTTCACTAATTAGTACGCAATTGCCTGTGAGAATTTCGATATATCTTAGCAGCAGGGAAGGATATTCATGTATAGTGAGAACTTCATTATTTTTGTAGACGGGATAGGATAAAAGGAAAAATGTTTCATGAGATGGGGATTGCAGGGGTAATTGTATAAATAGGAAATATAATTCTCGTGATTGCCACAATGTACTATACCCAATTACCTTAATATTTCTGGCTCATTTGAAATCAGGGGTATTTGGAACTCCTTATTATGTTACTAAGTTCTTTGTGAGATATGATGCTAGAATGTAGTACGTACAATTTACAAAATTCTAAACTGGTTTCTAAGTCGGTTACCTTGTTGTATATAAGCATAAGTATGTTAAATAAAAATGAACATTGTTGGTTTATTTCGATGGTTCATTTGTAAAGAGTTTAAAATAGTTGCTTAATTTTAGATTGTTAGTGTGTATAATTTTGATGTCTTTGTTAAACTCTTCTATTAGTCTTTTGTTGACAGTTAATTGGTTTTCGACGTTATGTATTAGGTGGTATTCGTTAGATTGAACTTTCTGGAGTATTTCGTCATATTTCGCTTTATCTTTGGCGTCCATATTACCTGTAAGCCAAGATATTGCAGTTCCTAATCCATTTATGAGTCCTCGTTTGATTCTATGTCCGTTAGGTTGTAGGTGATTTAATTTCGTTTTGGTTTATTTTAAATGTAGATTAATAATGTTAATATAATGTTTTTCCTCTGTCTTATAGTTAATAAGGTCCAATGATTTTTCAACATTGTTTAATTCCATTTGTAAGTCCTTTATGTTGATGTTGTGCATGTAAGTGTAAATCTGGTTGATAATGAATGACCCTTGGATTTTGATGGGGGTTATACCGGGCGTTGCAGTCAGGTCATTTATTCTGTATGGTGCCACTGGGACCAGGAACAGGATTAATGTCAGGAGTGCCATCTTGCCCTGAAAAAGATGTTTTGTTTTTTATTTTCTTTCTGGGTCTTTTTATGCGGTTGGGATGTATTTTAAATGCATGTTTTTGATTCATTTTTGGATTGGTAGCTAGCTGTTTTGTTCGATCGTAAAGTACTCTGAAGTATTTTGGTTTATTCTTTTTGTGGAATGTTGTTCTGATGTAAGGTTCGCTAGGGATTTCGATGTCTTTTTCACGTTGAATATGTAGTCTGTCAGTGCGTTTTTGTTTTTCTTCTTCTACTTTATTTTTTATGAGTTTGTGGACAAGCTTTAGCCGTTCTAAGTATTCGTTAGTTCTTTCTTCTGTTATTAATGTTTCTGTCTATTAACGTTCGATTACATATGGGTTTTTTGACACGCCAAAGGTCATCTCCATTGGGGTTTGTTTCAAAGTAGAATTTAAACTGTTATTAAAAGCTATTATTGCTAATTTCATATTGTCCTCCGGATTTTTGTTTTTATTCTCTCGATTAGAGTGGAATGTGCTCTTTCTAGTAGACCTTGTGAGTCAGGATGGCTGGGAGTAATGTAGTGTGGGTTCTATTTCGTATAGTGCAAGGAAATTACGTAATCAAATCAAATTCGTAAACGGTCAAATTCTCGTCCGTTGTCCATCTGTACGGTTTTTGGCATGGGAAATAAAGACTTAGTCGTTAAGGCAGGCTTGAATTTATAGTTGGTCGAGACTTTTAAGTGGATAGGCCATGAGTTTTTTGGAGAAGCAAGTGGATAGACCATGAGTTTTTTGGAGAAGCAGTCAATTATTGTTAAGAATTTGTGTCTATCATACTGAAATGTGTCAAGTTACAACTTTTCAAATGGCTTTTTAGGAGTGGGTGTGATTTTTTAGGCAGTCTATATTGGTTTTCGTTCATATTTGACTTTTTGGCATCTAGGGCATTTGATAATGTATTCAGTAATATCTGTAAGCATGGAAGGCCCATAATACCTTCTGCGAATGTGAATATAACTCTCGTTTATACTACGGTGGTAGGTTTTTCCAACATGGTAATTATTGATTATTTCCTTTTGTTCGTTTAAGTCAGAAATATCTATATTTAGGTTTTTGTATCGTTTGACTCCGTAAGTGGTACATGGTTTCAAGTATTCCGTGCATAACGTTTTCATGAGTGTGAGGTCAGAAGAATTTGGAAAGTAAAGCGTTAGTCTTGTCTTACCGAAAATTTTCTGAGAGGTGGGAGCTTGGGTACCGCGTTCTAATATAATTTGACCTTGTTCTATATTCAAAATTTTGTCATTTTTAGCAATGGTCCCTTGTTCATTGAAGTTGTCTTGTGAGTGTATTGTCATAATGCTTTCGTTTTCGTCTTTATTATTTTCGTTGCCGTATTCTCTAAGGAATTCATTTAGTACTGTGGGTCGATCTCCGAATTTTCGTCTAAAGTATTTAATAGGTCAGAGTCATTTTCCGTGGTAGCCTGCTTCATTTTGTGGTCATCGACCGGTTTCGGGCGTTCGCCCATCTTCAGGATGCGTTTTTCAGACAGTGTGACAACACAGACTTGCACAGAGCAAATTTAGTTTACACACTCAACAACTATTTAATGGGTGTTCGGTTATTCGTGAGAGTGCGTCCGCTACTTTATTAGTTTTTCCTTGTACATATTTTATACTAAATTGAATTCTTCCAATAACAGTTTCCAGCGTATTAATTTGGAATTAGGTTCTTTTATATTATGCAACCATTGTAGAGGTTTGTGTTCAGTTTGAATTAGGAATTTCCTGCCATAAAGGTAAGGACGAAAGTGCTTACATGCCCAACCTATAGCTAATAACTCCTTTTCAATGGTGGATAAATTTAGTTGTTGTGGTGGTTGGTTCCGCAGAGCTAGAAAGCATCAGAGACATTTTCCGTGGTAGCCTGCTTCATTTGTGGTCATCGACGGGTCGGGCGTTCGCCATCCTGGATGGGTTTGTCAGACAGTGTAATAACACAGACTTGCACACTGTCTGACAAACAAACGCTTCCTGAAGATGGGCGAACGCCCGAAACCGGTCGATGACCACAAAATGAAGCAGGCTACCACGGAAAATGTCTCTGATGGATAAATTTAATTTGTGTTTGTTAAGAGTTCGTGATGCGTAAGATATGGGTAAGTCTTTACCGTCAGATACTTGTGACAAAACTGTCCCTATGGCGTAGCTAGAAGCGTCTGCAGTTAATATGAACTACTTTGAAAAGTCCGGGAGTTCTGTATTGGACTATTTTGCAGTAGACGTTTGAGTTTTTCAAAGGCGTTCTTATATTCTTCGTTTTCTGGGTCTATTTTAGCGTCTGTAGTCAGTGCAGAAATGGGGGCTTACTGATTTTGGCATAGTCCTTTGTCTCTTTCGGTAGTACCCAGTGAGCCCTAAAAATTGTGTGATCTGTTTTGTTGTTTTAGGTATTGGAACATTTTTAATTGCTTCTAATTTCAGAGGGTTTGGTCCAATTCCTTCATCAGAAATGAGATGGCCTAAGTATAGGAGTTCCCGTTTAAAGAATTCTGTCTTGTCTAGTTGAATTTTTAAATTGTGTACTTTAAGTTTGTCGAATACTGATTTTAAATGTTTCAAATGTTCGTCTAAACTGTCTGAAAAAATGATTATGTCGTCCATATATACTAGAACATTAGGGATCCGAGAAAAAATGATATTCATGGCCCTCTGAAAACTTGGAGGACCGTTCTTCAAACCAAATGGTAAACGGAGAAATTCATAATGTCCGGTTTCCGTGGAGAATGCAGTTTTTGAGACCGATTCCGGTTCCACTTCTATCTGGTGGAATCAAGAAGCTAAGTCTTTGGTTGAGAAATAAGTGGCTCTTCCTATCTTTCCGAACAAATCTTCAATATAGGGTAAGGGGTATTTGTCTGCTATAGTCTTTTCATTTAATTTTCTATAATCAATTTTTCTTTTTCCTGACGCGTCTGGCTTTTTGGGGACCACCCCATATGGAGAGTTAGACTGTTGAATTATTTTATTTTTTAATAATTCGTCTATTTCGATTTGCAAATGTTGGCGATATCTGTAATTTTTTGTATATACCGGTAATTCGCCCGTAGTATTAATTTTATGCTTTAAAAGATTTGTACTGCTTAAGTGTTCATCTTCGCGCAGTCTAATTTCCGCGTAATTTTTTATTAATTTTATAATTTTTTTTTCCTCTTCGTTCATATGCTCGAGGTGGATTAATTGGGAAATGTTCTCCATTATTGCTTTAATATTTTCGGGACTATTGGTCACGAATTTATTAGAGTCAATTATACGTCTACTTCTTCTACCTCCATTGGCTCAGGGCAAATGGTCATGAACTCATTGGAGTAAGCTATACACGCACATTCATTATTTTTTATATTTAAAATTCCTTCTTCAATATTGAATTTACTGTTTTTTACAGATTTAATTAATCCCGTTTTTAGGTTGGGTATTGACTAACTGGTAAGGTGATTATATTAAATCCTGGTTTTATTTTAATTTAATTTCCTTACAATCTAGCGATAGTAGTAATTGTTTAGTTCCGTTTTCGTATTCCAGTAAGTTTTTGTCAAAGTTTACTTTTGCCTTAATCTGGCCTAATGTCTCATGTCCGAGCAAAATAACGTATTTAGGTGAAAAGTTAAATAAGTACATTTTAATTTTTTGGGTATTTGGAAATATTTTCTGGATTGAAGTATATATATTCCGACCCCTTGCTTGTACCAGCGAGTGTCTTAACAATAAAGTCTTCTTTATTTCTTGTTATATTTGGTGGAACTAAGGATGGGGGATAATTTTTTATTGATCCTGTGTCCACTAACCATTTCCTGTTTTTACAGTCTACAAAATAGGGTAAGGATTTGTTGATAATTTTTAACACATATTGTCTGGGGGGTCTTCTTGTGGGTCAATGACTAAAAAAATTCTAAAAGTCTAAAAAATGATCGAGTCTTTCTGTAATTTTGGAAACAGCATTAGAGAATCGGTCGACTTGACTTTGAAGGTTTTTTTTTACCTCCGGAGTCTCTCTAATGTGGGTTATTTCGTGGGGTGATATAAAATTTTTAAAATTCGGTTTTGAGGTTTAGGTTTTCATGGAGACGCGGTATTTTGTGAAAACCAGTTGGGTGGTTTGAAGACTGAGGATTTTGCTGAGGGCTTCGCCAATTATATTGTTGGAAGTTGGCCAATTAAATTGATTCTGTCGCCATGGCGTAATTTGATTAGAATAATTGTGTTGAGGTTGAGGACATCTGTTGATCTGGAAGTTTGTATTTGTCGGTTGCTGGAATGACGGAGATCTATGTAATTTTTGATAGCTTTGTGCAGGGAATAAATGTTTAACAGATGTCTATGGTGTGTGATTTTGTAAGCTGTCAATTGTGTGCGAATCTTTGGGCGTCGATTCGGTTAATTGTGTCAACTGTCGTACCATATTTAAGTTGTTGCAAAACTATGCTACAGTCAGTCGTTAATTAAGTTATTTCTGGCGTCATCTAAGTCCTGTATTTGTAGTAATTGTAAGTGTGATCCTAGTGTAGGGTGCACACCACGCACAAGAGTTCTGACTAAAGTAGCGTTTAATTGCTTAGTTAAGTTTGTTAGCAGGTCGCCTCCTATACCGCTTAGTCTGTATCTAGTTATTACTGTGGTCCGTTTTTCGTCTAGTCTGTTAACAAATTCTATCGGGTGTTCTTTAGGGTGTTTTCAAGATGGCTAATTCTGCAATCAAATCTGGTATTGTCCTGTTGTCCGCACAATTTTTCTTTAGAGTGTTTGTTCGTTCTAGTATCTGTACGCAGTTGTAGTTGAAAGCTACTGCTTCTGCTGGGCCGTCTAAGTGGGACATGGAGGCTTTGAAAAGAAGCCAGTGATTTGCGTCTCGTTCCGTCACATTTTCCCCACAGTACAATGTGTATAGCTCCTCACATGTGGCTACAAAGTGAGGTAACTTATATAAAGTTCCATCATACCGGGGAATATATTTTAAAATTTCATGGGGAAGTCGTTTAGCCATTGTAGCATCAGTCATTTTTATTGTTGGATTGATATTAAGTTTAGGAGATTTAATAAAAGAATTTGGATTCGATATAACGAAATTACCCACGGTTTGATGGTCCTGTGGCAATTCCGTCCTCCTCTTCTGATGATGAAGTAGACAAGTAGACAAGCCTCTGTTCCGTCTGCAGCTGAACTCCTTTGGTCTGAATTTCTTTTCTGCCAGCTTGGCTGAGTTCTTCTTTGTTTTCGCAATTTTGAAGTTCGGCTGTCGCGAATGAAGAGTAAAAACTCACGTTCTTCTAATGCGGGAAATGATCATACAAATAATTGAGCGAGAAAAGTAAGTCAATTGGACGTACTTAAAATACTCGAAGAACTTTCGCGGTCAATGTTCACGGGCGCCAGTCAAGTTTATTGCAGACACAAAGTAATTTTTAAAAAAGAATTTTATTATAATACAAACTACATACAGTACAGCAGCTCAGAGAGGAAAGACAAACATTAAGAAAAATGAGAGTTTTTATATGATATTAATGTACGATCAGCAGTATGGTCAGCAATAAGCGTGTGAACAGTGCTGTAACTTAAGACCCACCAAGTACAATGTACATATCCATCATCAATATATGTAATATTAGTTGTGTCTTAACCTTATACACCCAATCGTCGCATATAGCTTGCGATGCATGGATACTTACCCCGAGATAGTGAATATGCCTAGGGTGTTGGAAAACAAAAATCTTTAGGTAAATAATCGAACTGGTATACTAGACGAGGAATTTGGCGATTCCAAAAGATCATAGCGTGTTATATGATCAACAGATTTAGTAAGCGTGATAATAAAAAGTGCAAGGTTGCGATGGTTAGGGCAGGTCGAACGCATGTAACTGACAGGCTACTTATAAAAATACTTATTTTTGTTTGCCACAAAATTGAAAAGGGCATGTAAAAACTAATGGCCAGCTTCTAAGTGATACTTAAAGTATTTATATATAACTATTAAATAAAATTATAAATATAAATTAAATATTATTAATTAATATAAATTAATTATATAATTAAATATAAATTATATATAATTATATAAATAAATTATAAAAATAATAATATAAATATAATTAAATATAAATTAATTTATTATTAGCCATATAAATTGGTGTAAGAAAATTTAGTGTTATTTTGATAATAGAAAAAATTAATTTAATATTTTTCATTATTTATTTGACAGTGGAAACAGAGCTATAGATCAAAACGGCGTTCCAGTACCGCAGCTCAAAATTACTGCTGATGGCAAAATTATTATTGCTCCGGAAAGTCTGGTAAGGTATATTTATTCCACGATTTATAATGTGGATGTTTATAATGTGAACAAAATTGTGAATAAGGGCTAAAGCATATAAAATCTTGGTCTTTTTAAATAAAATTAAGAATTGGCCTATTGATTTTGAATTTATATGTAAAAGTGGTTGCTGATTTTATGATTTTTGTTTTTATTTAAATCTGTTATTTATACATTTTGGCGTTAAGAAAATGGAACTTTGGCCTATCTTATTTGTTTGTACCATGTAGGTTGAAATAAGTCCTCCTCTCCCCTCAATCCAGTAAGATAATAATAATACGAGGAAGGCGATAATTCGTAATGTGTATGAGCATAATCCATATTTACAATTTCATAATACTATATGTTCTGTGTCATTTTTGCAAGTGTTCAAAAGATATGAAATTTTAGGTTGGATTACTTGAAATGACCAGTTTTGTTATGCTTACTATAATCCCATTTTTACCACTGTCTCGCTGGGTAGTATGAAGATGAGGCAGAACTCCTTACTTCTGAGTTGGCACAATAAGCCTTTGTTGGCTGCAGTGCTGGGGTATAGCCCACCCATAGATGTTATTAATACCTCTGAGTATTTAGCTTTTGGAGTATCGGATGTGAGAGATTGGGTACCAGCATTGCCATACTGCAATATTGGACCTTTTATGGTGACCAGTGCCGAATATTGTTGAGCAGGTTTATGAAGAAACCAGTCATCAGG
Organism: Triatoma infestans; assembly: GCA_011037195.1. Classification (NCBI taxonomy): domain Eukaryota; kingdom Metazoa; phylum Arthropoda; class Insecta; order Hemiptera; family Reduviidae; genus Triatoma; species Triatoma infestans. The sequence continues at coordinate 104,856 of JAAEAF010001832.1, forward strand.
AGGCGGCGGAGTGGCAAGAGTCACTATATGCTCACTGAGAAATGTGGATTAGGTTTGAGCATTGACTAGATGCTGCATCCACCTTTAATCATTGTCCTGATTAAAGCTGTTTTTCATACTTCATCCATTTTACAACGCATTGTAAAAAGGATCGTTTCTTTTATTATTATTATTACATCGGCTCAACAGACCTAGAGGACCCAGGCCTCATCCACAAGTTTGTGCCAGCCATCTCTATCTTGGGCGTTTACCCTCCATCTTCGAATTCCCAACATTAATAGGTCATCCTGGACGTTATCTATCCACGCAAGCGCGGTCTTCCTCTTTGTCGAGCACCACTGGTCGTCCAAAAAGGAGTTTTTTTGGCAGTCTTTCTTCATCCATTCTTTCTATATGACCTATCCATCGGAGTCGAAACTTTCTTATGAAGATATCTAGGTCTTTAAACAGCTGGTATAGCTCGTCATTCTTTCATGCACGCCACTGTCCGTTTTCAATTCTTGGGCCGTATATTTTCCTTAAAACCTTTCTCTCCCATATTCCAAGCAATTTAACACTTTCTTTTGACAATACCCATGTCTCACTAGCATATGTCACTACTGGCCTTATTACTGTTTTGTATAGCGTTATCTTGGCGTCACGTGATAGACATCTAAAACTCATAACTTTCGCCAGCGCAAAGAGACATCTATTGCCGGCTGCAAGTCTGGCTTTAATTTCAGGTTCGATTGCATTTGTGCTATTCACGATCGCTCCCAGATATTTAAAACGTTGCCAGTAGGAAAACCTTTTCCATTGATAGATACCATACCACTGCAGACTACTTGGTTCCTGGATGATTGCATATACAAGGATTTCTTAATATTAACTTGTAAACCAAGTCTCCTTGCTTTTCTTTCAAATTCTTCCAGGGTCCCTTCTAACGCAGCTTTGGTACGTCCGGAAATGAGGATATCTTCCGCGTAAGCGAGATGCTGGGTCAGTCTGGTATAAATTGTACCACTTGGGTTGGTTTTAATTGCTCGTACTGCTGATCTGATGTACAAGATTATGAATTGCTTCCACTAAGCTATCTCCACCACTTTTCAAGAGCTCTACTGAGACCTCATCTATACCTGGTGACCTATTATTTTTCAGCGCCAGAATTATTTTCTCAGTCTCTTCCTTCTCCGGTGGTATTTCTTCCTCCGTTATTTCTTCAGATCTTAATTCCTGGCCAATGCCACTACTCACAAAGCGCTTCTCAGAAGTATTCTGTCCACCTTCTTGCAATGTCTCCTTTTGCCCCTAAAATATTTCCTTCCTCCTCTTTACAAAAATCCATGTGCTGTCTGTAACCGGTCTTTATTTCTTTTACACCTTTATAGACCTTTTTTATTTTATTTATTTATTTATTTATTTATGATCAAATTACACAAATTGCACAAAAATAATATTCATTAAATCATATAGCCTATGGTCAGTGACCGTCAGGCGAGTTCCGCGTTACAGTACAAGCAAGTATCATAATTATATCAAAAATAGCAATATATCGTAATTCTATAATAATAAATTTGTTTAAAAATATGAGATAAATTATCAAAATAAATTTTTAAATTATTGGATAAACCACTTCAATAATTACTTAATACAAACATAACAAACAATATATATGTAGCATATATTTTCATTAATTTATTACTTACTTAACTTGTCAAAAATCTATATATTAATTGCAATAAACATAACTAAATCCCATGAACCAAATCAAACAGTAACATGAAACAATCAAAAATATGAAATCGAATTCCGTTATCACATATTATATATTTTATTATATTTAATATATATTATATTTTTTATTTATTTGTTTAATTTATTTATTCTTTATTATATTTATATTTTATTTCATATATGATATTTTTTTAGTATAAGAACTTATGAGAGCACACTCAACCGAAATAACGAACAGAATAATACCAGTAGTTTTGTACAGTTTTCATCTTATACAAGTCTGTTTATACCTACTACTTGCTTTTGTATAAAGTTCTCTGACAACAGTTGAGTTTGACCGATAAATATTTAACAACTAATACGATATCTTTCTAAATTTTAAACATTCAAAATCATACTATGTTTTATTGAAAATAGTTTCATTTTTACACATTTTAAAATTACCTCTTTCGGCACTTTGTTTAACACATTTTATCACATTTTTAATATGTTGCAGTGCATCTTTTAAGTCAAGATCATGCTTTAGTTTAATTTTTTTTTTTTAATATTTTACTTAGGTACTCTACATTATCTTTTTTGGTGAACACTAATTTTGGCAGTAAAACATTGAATTTGTTACTAATATCAGGGGGCTTTACTATTTTCCCCAGATTCAAGATCAACTGTATGAGCATATGATCAAATAAATTTCAATTAGCACTCTAACGCTTCTATTATATTTTAAACAGTGATAAGGTACACAGCACAGATCAATAAATGATGATCCCATAAGCCCAACAAATGTATATTCACCCTGATTATCATTCACTGATCTACCATTTGATTTGATAATGATTATGCACAAATCATTATTTTCACAAAATTCTAACAAATGTTTGCCCACTCCATTCATCACCTTATCTTTAGAATTTCTCTTAACAGAAAAGAATACCAGCAAAATACGTATACATTTGTTTTCTTTATGAACTTTAAATATTACTAAATTATTAATACGCTCATATTCTATTTTAATAGATAATGAGATTTGTTTAATATCGGGTCTACAAAACAGGGGGTGGACTGTATGTATTGTCTCCTGGCGTAACCAGGAGTTCCAAAGGGGGGTCTCGACAAGTCTGTATAATATGAGAAAAAGGTTGTGAGCACTCACCTTGCAAATCTTCTAAGCTGGCACGTACGGGGCAGCGTATACCTGTTCAAACAGAGCAAATAGATCGATCTACAAGTCAGAATGAACCTTAAATATACCTGTTGCCCTGGAAGAAGCTGCAGGCAGGCGTCCTTGAGGTAATCCCAGATGAAATATAATGTACTACAAATGAGTTTAACTGTAATAGCTAACACTGAATTTGGAGGGTCAACAAATTCCACTAAAATTAACTGGGTGCTTATCTAAGCCGGGTGTCGGAATAAAACTCTACTCAATCACAGCGGGTCCGACATACAAAACAAAACTTATCAGCGGGTTGTTACTCTTAAAACAGAACTACATTCACTGGGTGATAGTACGAATAGCACTATCTAAACGGGTGTAACATTCAAAAACAGAGGAGTTCCCGCTTGGCGGCGCGGAGAGCCGGCGCGCCCGTAAAGTGGCGCAGCCGAACGGGGAAGTTCGTAAACATACCGCCCACCTTAAAAGCAATAGCTTTTAACAATACGGGTACTATGGATTAAGCGAGGGGTTCAAAGGAAGCGGGGGAGGGAGCGTAAATCCCTCTGCTGCGGGAGTGGTGAAAAGGGAAAAAGGGATGGGATAGGGAAACGAGAGCCGGGAAGAGCAACGCTCATTCCGCGGTAGGTAAGGGAATAAGGCGGCGCACTGGACGGGTGATAACACCGCTGCCAGTACGGACCGAGGCGACTCGGGAAACGTGATCGGGACCAGAGTGTAATGCTACAATACGGCCAACTCCAAATCGCGTTGGCGTATCGCACGTACACCACATCACCCACCACGGCATCAGAGCCAGGGCGGCGCCACTTCATCCGCTGGAGCATGGAGTTTAAGTACTCTCGCGACCAGCGCTTCCAAAATGTCTGGGCTGTACGGCGCAGTACTTGCCAGCGATGGCGAACAGAGGCTTCAGCGGGAATAGGGACCTCAGGCAGACAAAGCAATGAGGAGCCAATGAGAAAGTGTCCAGGGGTGAGGTATCCTGCGGACTCATTAGGGTCCGAGGCTATAGGAATTAGAGGCCGGCTGTTTAACACCGCTTCAATGCGGGCAAAGAGTGTGAAATATTCCTCTGCAGAATATGGGCGTTCGCCAGCGAGGCGCACAAGCAGGGTTTTGACTGACTTAACTCCGGCTTCCCAAAGTCCACCAAAGTGCGGTGCATACGGGGGGTTAAACTGCCAGGAAACGGCACGGTTACTCAGATGAGAGTCAATGACCGCTGAGGAGTCGCGTAGGAAATCATAAAGGGAGCGCAATTCTTTCGCGGCACCCACGAAGTTACGCCCACAGTCCGAATAAATACAATTCGGCAAGCCACGCCGAGCTATAAAGCGGTCGAAAGCGGCTAAAAAACAGTCCGTGGACAGTGCAGAGGCAAATTCTAAATGCAGGGCCTTGGTGGCCGAGCACACGAATAAACATAAGTAGCCTTTCGTGGTTACATAAGAGCGAAGTGATGCACTGCGCGTCGGAAATGGACCTGCAAAATCCACACCAACGTGAGCAAACGGACGGGCGGCTGTAACTCGGTGCGCGGGTAAAGGGGCCATGACCGGTTGATAAGAATGAGCCCTGAAACGATGACAGGTCATGCAGCGATAAATACACTTGCGAAGTAAACACCTCAGAGAAAGAATCCAGTACCTTTCGCGTATAGCTGGGAGCACGGTATTAGAACCAGAGTGCAGGTGTAAGATATGATAATGCGTACAAATGAGCATCGATAAATGGGCCTGCTTTGGCAACAGCAGCGGGTGTTTCGAGCGAAACGGCAAAGAAGACTGCTGGAGTCTTCCGCCCACCCTGACGAGTCCAGATTCGTCAAGGAAAGGGTTTAGGGTAGCCAAAGAGGGGGGTGCAGGTAACGAAGTGCGGAGTGCGTGTAGTAAATCAGTAAAGTAGTGAGCCTGGGTTAGGCGAACTAGGGTGAGCTCCGACTGCATGAGCTCGTCAGTGGTCAATGGGACGCGGAGAGGCCCGCGATCATGAAAATCGAGTCGAGTAATGCGAGTGAACCGAAGGATCCAGGCGAAAACTCGCTTAAGTAGGGTGAAAGAACTGAATCTACGTAGGGATTCCAGCAATGTGTCTGGGGAGGGGTCGATGACGCTCGCACGGTGCAGGGTAGCTATTAAATTAGTAGCTTCCGTAACAGAGGTAGGTTCAGGGTGCGTTACTGCAAACGGAGGGGGCCAGAACGCCTTGGATAAGGTCAAAAAAGAGGGGCCATGGAGCCACAAGGCCTGGGTTTCCTTCTTAGTGAAATTAGCGGGGGTTATTGCCCGAGTAGCTAAATCAGCAGGGTTCTGTGAAGTGGGCACGTAAGCCCAGTGAGAGTCTGGCACCAATTCCTGAACCAGAGACACTCGGTTGGCCACAAAGGTATGTAGACAATGAGGGGGGGTGTGAAGCCAGTGAAGGACATCACGGGAGTCCGAGTAAAATCGGGGACGACTGGACACACCAGAGAGGGCGGAAACGCCTGAGGCAACATATAGCCTGCTGAGTAAGACCGCAGCACACAATTCGAGTCTAGGAATTGACAGAGTTTTGAGAGGGGCAACGCGCGATTTAGCTATCCATAAGGTGGGGTAGACATGAGCGTGTTGGCGAAAAATTAAGTAAATAGAAGCGGCATAGGCCTGGGCCGACGCATCGCAAAATCCAACCACCTCAATAGGGAAGGACGCTGAGTGAGGTACATAACGGGGAATGCAAATGTCAGTCACTAAAGGTAACTGGCGGATAATGGTTAGCGCGTTGCCAAGTAACGGCTCGTACAGGGGTTCATCCCAGGGCAACTGGGCGACCCATAGCTGTTGCAATAAAATTTTTAAAGTGGAGGTTACAGGTGCCAGGTAACCTAGCGGGTCAAACACTCGCGCAATGTACGATAAAATGGAACGTTTAGTGAGATCGCCATAAAAGGGGCATAGAGAAAATCTTAACACGTCCGAGTTAGGGTCCCATAGGATGCCCAAAATTGGAAAGGCGTGTTCGCCGGAGTCAAATGGAATGGCACAACACTCGGGTTGATTTCGCCACTTGGCCAATAAAGCAGGAGAATTTGAGGCCCATTTCTTGAGTCTAAACCCGCCCTTAATGAGTAGCTCTTCGAGCTGCTGGCGAAGTAACAAAGCTGTAGGGGCGTCCGGGGCTCCGGTAATCACATCATCGACGTAGGTGCATGTGTTAATAGCATTGGAAGCTAAGGGGTACGTTCCCCCATGGTCTTGAACGAGCTGTAACAAAACACGTTGGGCCAAAAAGGCGGATGGCGTTAAGCCATATGTTACGGTATTTAATTCCATTTCCTTGACCTCGCCTTTGGGGTCGGGGCGACACATAATGTGCTGGTGACATCGGTCTTGCGGACGTATAAGAACCTGGCGGTACATTTTTTCAATGTCAGCCGTGAGGGCAATAGGGTTAAGCCTAAAAGAGAGTAGTATCGAACAAATGTCGCGCTGGAGCTTTGGGCCAGGTAGTAGGCGGTCGTTGAGTGACAGATAATTAATGTCCTTGGCGGAGGCGTTGAACACCACTCGCACACGAGCGGAGTCGGAGGGGCCCTTGGTCACCACATGATGAGGAATAATGTAGTCCACGAAAGTGTCAGCCTCAGTCATATGGTTCAACCGTAGGTATTCCTGCATAAATTTAGAATATTCTGTATGAAGTGTGGGTTTACTCCGTAACCGGCGCTCCAAATTATTTAGTGAGGCCCGTGGAGGAATGGCGTTAACGGCTAACGGGGGGCTTCCCTGCTTGAAGGGAAGTGCGACTATGTAACGACCCTCAGCGTCACGGGAGTGAGTTTCAAGGAAGTGCTGTTCCACCCAGGCATCGGCAGGGTCAACATTACGATTATAGGGGACCTCTTCGATCTCCCAGAACTTCTGGAGTTGGCCAGCCAGATCGCAGGAAACATGGAGAGAAGTTAGGCGCATGTCAGGTTGCGCGGAGGCAAGGGCGCCTAGTATGACAATTCCGAAGTGAGTGGGAATGGCGGATAGGCCCTCCATATTCTGCACCGGGTCGCCTTGACATAACAGAAGTGGGAAGACTTCAGCTCCTAGGAGCATGTCCACGGGAGCGGGAGTTCCAAAATGCGGGTCCGCTAGAGGTAAGTGCGAGTACCGTTGAAGTAGCGACTGAGGTATAGAATGCGTGGGTAAGGAAGCTGCTATAGAAGGCAGCACTAACGCGTGTACAGGGAGTTTAAAATTCTTAACGCGTGACTGAAGAGTGCAATTAATGAGTCCGGAGGCGGAAACCGGCGCGTTGCCAACCCCGGTGACCTGAGCGCGTGTAGCGGCAGTGTGCAGTCCTAAAAAGGCCACACAAGACTGGGATATAGCAGTAATCTGTGAACCCGGGTCCAAGACAGCTCGGATAACGTGTGAATTTCCCCAAGCGTCGGAGATGCTGGCGTTGAGGGTGCCCAACAATACCTGCGGCATACCAGTGTCATTGGCACTGAAAAAGCATGCCTGCTCGGGTTCTGCTGGTTTTACAGTGGGGGAAGGCGCTGCGGGTAGTGGAGCCTCAGGGGCTGAAGGGCGTTGAGAAGTGGGTGTGGGTTCGGAGTGCAGCAGGGTGTTATGCCGGTTAGACTGGCACACACGGCATAAAAATCGGGACTGACACTGAGAGCGTAAATGATTGCCTAGACAGTTGAAACAACGCCTTTTAGTACGAAGAAAGTCATATTTGCGGTCCAGAGATAAATTGGCAAACTGAGGGCAGACAGACAATACGTGTGGTGCGCGACATAAAATACAAACACTTGGAGGTGATTTGGAACGGCTCTCCGTACGGGGTTTCACTTGAGTAGGGTTTGAGTTGAGCATAAAAATGCTACGCGAGGGTGTTTTAACTTCTTTAGCAAACTGGGAACTACGAGTAGAGGGTGGAGGGTGAGGAGACAGTTCCATGGTTTGCACCTGCTGAACTACAAAGTCAATAAGGTTTTGGAATGTGGGTATTCCTGAAGTGGCCATTCGATCTTCGAACTTACGGGTAATGTCTGCATTTAAATTTCGAAGCGCTAGGGAGAATAATAAAAAATCAGTTAAATCGTCCAAATTCATGGCCTTAAGGGCACTAACTGAGCTCCTATGTGTGTTAAGGAAGTCCTTCAAATGGGACAGAGAAGAGGAGGATTGTTTTTTAAAGAGGTCGAGTTTTGAAAAATACATGGAAGCTATTCTACGTGGATTGGCATACCGAGATATCAGAGCTTGGTATGCTACCTGATAATTTTCGCCAGTTAATGGTAAGCCAGAAATGACAGAGGCGGCTTCGCCTTTCAGAGCGGTTTTAAGATATTGGAAACGCTGGGTGTCATTAATGCCTGGAGCTTGGTGTATCAATGACGTAAATAACGAGAAGAATTCCGGCCAAGCTTGTACATTTCCGTCAAACTGGGGGATCCGGATTTTCTCCAGCGGGTTGAAATGGCTAGTGGAAGCGCCTTGAGGTGTTGAAACAGTGGCCGAAGGAGGCGCAGGCTCTTGCTTTTTAAGAGCTAAGTAGAGACATTCGATTTGGATTGTCAAATCACGAAATGAGTTCCGAACTTGGCGCGTTTCGATTTGATCCTCCTTCTTTAAGACGACATTGAGGTCTAATAATTTCGACTGAACAATCTTAAATTCCTGAGCGAGCGGTTCCAACCGGGAGACATATGCTTGAAGAGCTGTTAGTTGTGAAATATCAAAATCTTTGACGATTTGGTATATGGATGACGCATCAGCGAAAATGTCCTCCCGCTCCGCCACCAAACGCTGAGCCGACTGCAGTACTTGGGAGTAATCGTGGGACGATTCGCTTTTGACCGATACTTGTTCCTTAGGCATTCTGGAAGGGTTAGGATGAATGAGGGTTGAACAATGCGAGGAACGAATGGAGTTGAATTAGCAAATTCAATTCGAGTCAGAATGGAAATTGATTTGAACTGGGGAATTTTAAATAGAAATCATAAACTGTAGCGGTATCCAAATACACTTTTAAAATTGAAGAGTTGCAGCTGAAAATAAAATTAAACTACGAAGTGTTAATGTGCGAGGAGCAAATTCCTTCAACACAAGTACCGGAGAAGTTAATAATTTAAACGGTGCTACTTTAATAATTCGGGAGTTAAAGAACAATCAAAAGTCAACCACTTAATATTGTTCTCAATTAGAATAAAATAAATAGTTCAAAGAAATTAACTGTAATTAAATTACGTAAAAATAATCCACAATCGTGAACAGAATAAGGAAACAAAATGAGTTTAAAATGTCCAGCTGTTTATAGACGATGAAGTTTTAATAAGATTAAGGGGAATTTAAACGTGTTTACGGAAATTATCAATTGGTAAACAAGAAAATATATCTGTTGGTAAACAAACGAGTAGGTGTGCGCTCGACCTGCGCTCGTGTGTGAGACGTGGGAATTAACGTGTATGAGTTGTTAGCAAAGCTCACTAGATAGCAGTGTAGGAGGTTGAAATTTGAAGTTCGCGGCTTTTTTATGGAGATCGTACCAACGCGCCCAAAGTTGAGAGCGCCTTCAAAAATCAAACCAGTGAAGAATAATTGAATTTGTACTTTACACCCTCTTCTACTTTGCACACAGGAAATCAACAAATAACTCTATTTTTAGACCAAACCAATACAAACTTGTACTCAACTTTGCAAGATTTGTCGTTTTTAAGACTTTACAATTTACTTATGAATAAAACTTTAATTATGTGAATTTCGAATTTCTGGATTGAAATTTGAAAATTAATGAGTAGAATTGTTGAAAATGACAATAGGGTAATTACTCAAATTGTTTCGAGTAAATTTAATTGAAATTACTTCCGTTTCAATAAATTTGGGTATAATTTAATTTAAATTGGGTTCAAAATTTGCAAAATTAGACTTCTGGGATTTTCGTATTCTACAAAATTATACAAAACCGTACGAAATTCGGTTCGGTATGACCATTTATGTTTAATATCGGGTCTACAAAACAGGGGGTGGACTGTATGTATTGTCTCCTGGCGTAACCAGGAGTTCCAAAGGGGGGTCTCGACAAGTCTGTATAATATGAGAAAACGGTTGTGAGCACTCACCTTGCAAATCTTCTAAGCTGGCACGTACGGGGCAGCGTATACCTGTTCAAACAGAGCAAATAGATCGATCTACAAGTCAGAATGAACCTTAAATATACCTGTTGCCCTGGAAGAAGCTGCAGGCAGGCGTCCTTGAGGTAATCCCAGATGAAATATAATGTACTACAAATGAGTTTAACTGTAATAGCTAACACTGAATTTGGAGGGTCAACAAATTCCACTAAAATTAACTGGGTGCTTATCTAAGCCGGGTGTCGGAATAAAACTACTCAATCACAGCGGGTCCGACATGCAAAACAAAACTTATCAGCGGGTTGTTACTCTTAAAACAGAACTACATTCACTGGGTGATAGTACGAATAGCACTATCTAAACGGGTGTAACATTCAAAAACAGAGGAGTTCCCGCTTGGCGGCGCGGAGAGCCGGCGCGCCCGTAAAGTGGCGCAGCCGAACGGGGAAGTTCGTAAACAAGATTCTATAACCAGTAAACAGCCTCCACTAGCTCGCCCGCGACTAGACTCAATTTTACTAGCTTTTATCCAGTGTAATTTATGCTCATTAAACAATCTTTCATACCTACTTATATTAATATTTATTATAAAAGTTTCATTGAGACAAAACAAATCATAATTTGTAACGAATTCTATGAAATTTCTATTGAATTTTTTATTATTTATTCCTTTAATATTATAATGTAATATAGAAATAGAAAAACTGTCAATTGAGCTTATATCAGATGTCACAGACTTATCGTGCGAAGTTCGAGCCGTAGATGTAGAATTTAAAGCCTCATCCTTTAGACACCGTCATGGCGATAATTGTTGACTTCCTTCTTGAATTGTTAGTTGATCAGATACAGATGATTTAATATTATCCTCACTCTTAAATACATAAGCGAAATTGTAACCGGTTATTACATTCAGCTCAGCAAATCCATCCATATCATTGTTTGTTAACAGACCACTGTCTTCATTCCACTTTAACTTCACAGACTGACCATTAACATTAGTTACTATTAACTTATCCTCTCGCAAACGAATTTTCATCTCTGGCAGACTTCGCTTTATTTCTTTTCTTAATAATAACAGTTTAGATCTTCTCCTTCTGGTTAAAAGTCCAAAATCTTGATTTATATAAATGCCTGTATTTTTTAAATTACTTAACTTGGACAGTATAGCTGATACATCCCTGTATGAAGCCAACTTCACGAAAACTATCTTGTTATCATCTTTCAGATTACCTATTTGAAATGCCTGCTGTATATTTATATCTTGAGTTACATTCTAAATGTTTCTGTACACATCTCTAATAACTTTTTCATAATCACTATGATCGGAAAGACCACGAAAGATTAAATTATTTTTCCTTGTTCGATTCTCTAATTCTTCTATCTTCTTCTCAATTCTCTGTTTTCTTGCTTCAAGACTTTTAAATCTTTTTTTACATCATTATAGCCAGACAACGCTTTCTCCATTTTATTCTCTATGTTATTTAAATCATCTTTGGTGGCCACCTTGGCCATTTGTTCATTTAATGACTTTATCATGCCCATCATATCATGTAGCCAGGCAGGTTGTACTACCACTAGATGCTTCCATTTCACTTAAATTATCTGGTCGAGAGATTTTACTAGTCATATCTGGTGAATCTGGGGCACGCCTTCTTTTAGACTCTTTAATCCTGGGACCCAAGTATTTCTCAATAGACTCTTGACTCATTAATATTAGAGGCCAGAAATTATAATCATTAATATTTAATATTTAAGTTTTATTTAAGTTTAATTATTTACGTTTTATTAAACATACGTATAGTTGACAGAGTACAACAATAACGATGCAGCTCTCCCCACTACTTCAAGTCCACACACTAAATCCACTACTATCTTCACAGTTTTATTAAAAACTGTAATAAATTTTTTTAATTTTCTGATTGTTTCGATGCACCAAACTTCATGAAAATTTAGTATAATATAGAAAAACCATAATACAATAAACTGTGCAATTTTTATAAATTAGCCTTTTATATAACTTCAAAACAAAGTCACTTAAACACAGAGCTATATGAACTCGTCTTTACTCTACCGTGTCACTCACGGAACTAGAACTTTTTTATATTTTTACCGTCATATTGCTCATCCTCTTTTTTCTTCTGCAAAACTTTTTTTGCTTTCTGTCTTTTCACCTTATATTCCTCCTGAGTTTCTTCACAAACTCTGGAGTTTGGTTTGGTTTTTCTCTTCACAAACTCTGCTCTCGCTACATTCCTTTCCTCAATCGCATGAGCGCAATTCATATCATACCAGTTGACTCTGTCCTTCTTTTCTCTATAGTCAGTTGGGAGACAGCCACAGATCCCTTCTTCCGGTTTTTCGTTAATTGTTTTCCGGCAGTTTTCAGCTCGACAACGACGTTACCACAGTCTCCAAACTAATAATTTCACTGTACTGTACTGGAAAAGAAAATCCGCCTAGGCGCTATAAGAAACTCACTCACAAAAAAAAGTGCAAAAAACTGCCTTACACCTGCCCTGTTACTCGCCTCAGAAAGGCACTGTAACTCGATCGCCTCTACAGACGCGCGCACCTCTTCACTTTATTTACTTCACTACTGTTTATGCCTATTGTTAACGACTGAACTTTAGTTCTCTTACTGATAATTTACAGACAGTTCAGCGCTAAATAGAGCCGCCGGCTATGTTTTTATTTTGCCTTAACTTTACTTTTAATTTAACTTACGAATTTTAATATTTTATTTAACTTATGAATTTTATTTAACTTATTAAATAAAATTTGTCTTTACAAATTATTTTTATAACAATTTGCTTCAGCTAGAATTTTCAGCTGCTAGTCTTATTTATGTTGGTTTCAGGTCACCTAAGTGTTCGTTTTTTGTGTTTTTTCCGGATGAAAATATATGAAATCACACTTCCGGTTGACGGATTTTGGTATCGGCTGAAGCTTTGTATCGGTTGCCCTCATATCAATCAATCAAGTTAGGAATGGGATTAGCTAAGTGGCAGCTCACTGGACTTGTAAGGCGGAGGTCCCGGGTTCGAGTCCAGCTGTGCTGCCTTTAGGTTTACTCGCCCTAGGAGTGTCTACAACTTGCTGGAGGCCCTGATGCCGGCAGTGCACTGGTAAGGCTCTGGGCGCCAATGACCACAGATGTTGACGCGCCTTAAATTAAGGAAAAACAAATATCAAGTTTGAGCTTTCTGCGATTTTACGTGCTTGATATATTTTATCTTTTTCTCACACACCAATTATAGATCAAGCGCTAAAAATTTTCTTCGTTCATCGAGACCTCAAAACATATATTTCCATCAGAGTTAAATTCTGTGATAGCCTGCTTCACTTTGTGGTCATCGACTGGTTTCGGACGTTTCTCCATTATCAGGAGATTTTAATAACACAGACTTGCACACAGCAAAATCAGTTTATACATCCTCAGCTCTGCGGATCGTAATGAAAATATATAAAATCCCTAGCAACATATATTTCCGTTGCAAACTTTATGAAGTTTAAAAGCTTTCGAATTTCTAAAATATGACATGATCTCAATGCTTTTTCTAAAAGCAATAAGAGAAAATATTAACTTTAAGGCACAAACACTTGCAAAAGTTCCATGTAAATTAAATTGTTGCATTTATAAAAACGTATGAATGTTTCACACCGGATTTTTTATGCAATTATTATTATGCAAGGTTGTTAAGACGAAGCTTGACACTTCAGAAAAGGAATGGAGGCCATTAATTGTTGAAAATGATTTCACCCATCACAAAATTATGAAGAGGAAATCTTTTGGGGTAAAGAGGAACTGGACATTCCAAGGTGAATTTAATATTTTATTTGATTTGCATTGAAATTATGAATTATTATTATTGTCATACCTCACTTTCAATAATAATAAATTGCTAAAAGTATCATTTTCTTTTTTTTGACAGAAACTCTTAAATTTTATAAACTTTTACATACTACTGGTTCTGATTTTTCAACAATGGCACAAAATTTCCCCGATCGTACGCGAAATTGTATAAAAAGAAAATTTAAACGTGAGGAAAAATTAAATGGACATCTCATCGATCGTGTATTACCGGGCAGAATATTAACAGACGAGGAGTTTGAAGCTGTAAAAAAAGAATTGGGTAAGTTTTGTTTATGCATGAATAAGAGTGATAATTCCATCACTGATGGATACTTAATGACATCATACCCACCACCTCCTTTTTACTTTCTCTTAATCTGCAAGAGCAAATATTGCGATCGTGTCAAATCCCTGAATAATAATTATTTGGGCCACTATTTCCTTTCACCACAAAATTTATTGTACTTCGAGTTGTTGAGATTTCCGTTTTCTTATATTTGATACAATAAATACATATCTCTTAAAATCACGTTCTGACTAATCTGTTGATCTGTCTTGTATATTTTTCCATAGCTATGTAAGAGCGAAAAAGGACTGGGAGTTAGGCAGGAGAAGAGACCTAGGGAGGGGAGCGAGCTCGTCACTTAAAGAGGGATCACTTTGGGCCTGAGTGGCGTGAGTCCAGCAAAGTAGGAGCTGCTGCTATTTGAACGCTTCCCTCTCCCTAGCTACTGGAGTATGACTGTCTGTTGAGCAGTCTTATTTTACAAGATTTTTTTTTTTTATTTTCAAGTTTTTTCATAAAAGGCCATACATTTTATTTAACTTTTTCTTTGTATTTAGTCGTTTAAATAAACGAGGCAGAAGCCCAACTAATTATTTTATACCTATTGTTTTCTTTCACCCATCTTCCTTCTTTTTCCTAGACCATTACAGCTATTTGGAATTCTATAGACCTCACTTTTTTTTTTAGTGGGAATTTGTTCTTTAACTGTGGAAGCATTTGGGACATTTTTGTATCCGTATGCTTCTTATAATGTGCTTTGCCAGGATTTTTGTAATCTTCTTTGATATTTCTTGCACATACAGGAGAATAGCCCTGATTTTTTTCTCTTCTTCCCTCTATTCTTCAAGTATCAATCACAGTATACTTTTTCTCTTCCTTGAATTCGCAGCGTTTCTTCTTTGTATTTTTGGTGGCCTCACTATATTCGATTATTTTTGGCCTAGACTGCAAATTTCTAGGCTATTCTTCCGTATAATGTTAGGTTTTATTCGAATATGTGATTCATAATCATCATGAAGCACAAATGCATAACGTAGTAAACAGTTAATGAAAATAGGTGCAAAGGACCTCAGCTGTTGCGTACCTATACAAAATAACAAAAAAAAAATAAAAAAATAAATAAATGAAACAGTTCCCTTATACAAGATTTTTTGCATATTTAAAAGCAATAAAATTTTGTGTGAACACTCACCCACATTTCTGATTCATTGATTTATTCATTTATACAGGTATTATCCAATAACTAATTTCACATATAACTGAAAATGTATATAGTATGTGACTCCAAAAAATGTGTTAATTCGGTAAACTGATTTTCTTCAACTCGGAATTTTGGCAACATATTAAATTCTTATTAATATTATGTAGACGATAAAAATAAAACCTATGGCGCAACTGCTCATGTAGGACCCTCACCCACCAGACGGTGATTTTTATTGGGGGGCGTGTAAGACGCCGCAGTTCCCCCGCCGTGTAGTAGTTCTTGCCTTCGCTACCTAGGTGCGCTACCAGCTGTAGCTTCCCACTTTTTCTCACGAACTAACTTCACCCTCACGAGAACCGAATCCTGAATTTGAGTTGGTGCCGTTTTTGAGAAAAAAATCGAAAAATCGCAGAAAACAGAAACATAATGTATACGATGAAGCAATAGTTGCGTCCCCTCTCAGCACTTGAGCAAAAAACAAGTTTCAGCTTTCTGCATTTTTTCTTTTCAGGTTATGCTAACCAAAGCATCATATACATACACACGGACTAATTTCTAAAGACTACTTTCTTTGACTCAGGGAACCTCAAATCATGTATTTCCGGTAAAAACTCAAGTTCGAAAATTTGACATGATCGCAATACTAGAATTAGTAATACGTTTAATGTTTTTAATTGCATAATTCTGCAGAAAATTCTAAGTACTTTTACGTTATCACTGTATAGCTGAAAAAACAGGCTTTAAGAAAAACTATTCGGTGGTATCCGAGTAGCTTTTTTTTTTAATTTAAGGCGCGCCAACATCTATGGTCATTAGCGCACGGGGCTTTCTCAATGCACTGCCGGCCTCCGGACAGTGTTCTCTCCACACAGACTGTCTCCTAGGAGACTTTTCTCTTCCTAGGAGCTTCTACAGAATTGTAGAAGTTCCTAGGAAGAGAAAATCTAAGGGCAGCACAGCTGGACTCGAATCCGAGACCTCCGATTGGGAGTCAAGGGCGCTAACCACTGAGCTAATCCCTTCCCCTCCCCAGGAATAGAACTAGGCTTCGAAATATTTATATGTTTGTAGACCTTTTTATACATTAAGGTGGTCGAAACCAACCAATATATATTTAACATAGTTAATTACTTTTATTAATTCTTACATTTTCAAAACTCATTTACAGCTGTCAATAAAATGTGGGAAGAAATTGAAAAATGTTCTAGAAGAAAATCAGATCTTTTTCCAGATATACCTGACATATCTCAGGGTATTACAGATGATATGTTTCTGTCAGTAAAGGAAAAAAAGGATATCAGAAGGAAAGGTATCTTTAATTTTATTATTTACATTTTACAGCTTATAGCGCAATACGCTAAGGCAGGTTTGCTTTCTGGCACATCTTTTTAAATGTTTCAACTTTTTTTTTAGTAAACAACTGGTAATTTATTACTTCACTTTCGATCTCTAAAGTATACAGTTTTTTTAGTATACAGGTAATTTATTACTTCACTTTCGATCTCTAATGACGAACCAGAGCTGAAATAACAGAAACCTCTAGCACAACAGCCTATGAAGCGCTAATGAGACCCCAGAAGTCGATGCTCCAAAAAAAAAAAAAGAAAAAAAAAGCCCATAAAGCGCTTGGCAGACAACGATTTTTAATAAGGAGTCTTGTGAAAGCACACTGCCCACTACCGTTCCCACCGCCCATTTTGGACTTCGCTAACAATTCCGCTGTTATTGTACTCCCCACTTTATTTTTCACGATTTTGGTTCAACACTGAGACCTCTCGGGAATCGAAACTCGCTGGATACAGGCATCAAAGTGCAGTGAGCTAGCCACCAGACTATTGTGGAGGCACTCTTTATATATAAGGAGCTAAATAGTTTGACTGGATGTCCTATTCAGAACTGCAAAAATACTACAACGAAAGACAAGTTAATGACAGAAAACCAGTCTGTTCGAAAAGCAATACTCTGGGATATTCAATGTCCCTGTCTTTCCTTCCAACGTCGAATCTAATGCGCGATTCATCATCATCGTGTAACACTAATGCATTAATAGTAAATGACAGCTGACAATAGTCACATTATACGTATTTTTTGGCCAATTTTAAATAATGGTTCTTGGTATATCAGAAAGAAAAGTAATTTATTTGCAGTGTTGTAAAATAGATGTTGAGTTTCGGTCATAAAAAAAAACTCTCTAAATTTTCACCGACGTTCCAGCAAATTTATTGCCTTCTTCAGGGTCTGTACAAAAGTTTTAATACAAATCAGAAAAAAAAAATATATATATAAATTTAAAATAATTATTTTCAAATAAACATTTTTTTAAATAAAGTACACAAATAAACTAAATAAAGAGTATATATAATAGCAAATCTAAATTTATTTTGACTATTGCTGCAGAATAGATCAATAATAAACTACATCACAACTATTGAAACTTTGACAATATGTGGCATATATAAGAGTAAAATATGGAAATTACATACGAATTATACTTACAGAATTTTCTAGTTAGAATTTCTTAAAAACTATAATATAACTTGTGATATACCATCACCAAGTGTTACGGACATTGGATAGGTCAAGGTTTATAAAGGGCTAGGAGAGGGGATGGGAAAACCGTGTCTTAGTCTGTATGTTGTTTTGGAAATTCCAGGAGATTGTTATAGCTGAGGGATAGGTTTTTGGTGTCTGTTCTAAAATTAATAGAAAATTTATCTTTTTTAATATAAATCATTTCCAATATATTTCTTTTTTTATTATTATTGTTTATGGAGAGAATTTTGGTGTTTTCCATGTCAAATTCATGTTTGTATTGTATGCAGTGTTTCGTTAGTGCTGTAGTCATGTCAGTCGGTTTTTTAGTTTTACAGTCATATTTATGTTGATACAGTCTATTTTAAATATTGAGATGTTTGTCCTATGTATGTAGCTGGGCATTGTAAACAATTTATTTTATAAATTACATCTGATAATAAAGTTGTGGGTGTGGGGTCTTTTAGTTTAGAAAAGAGTTTTTTTAGGGGATTGGAGTTTTTGTGAGCAATGGAAAGGTTATATTTCTTGAAAATTTTAGCTATTTTTTCTGATAGACCTTCTATGTATGGGACAGAGATATAGGATTATGGAAGTTGCTGTGATGGCGTAGAGTGACTCAGGTTGATCACATTATCTGTGGATCGTTGATATAATATTTTTTGTACAATATGGAGAGGATAGCCATTATTTTTAAATATCTTAGATAATTTAACTTGTTCTCATCATGGAAACGGGGATGGCTAAGATGAAGTACACGTTTGTTAAAGGATTTAAAAAAGTTGATTTTCTGGTTATATGGATGATTGGAAAGGAAATGGAGGAATCTGTCAGAACGTATGGATTTCATTAACCAATTGGTAACAAGAGAACCATTTTCTTCACGGATAATCGTCATGTCTACAAAATTAATTTTATTATCTATTTCTATTTCGTGTGTAAATTGTAAATGGGGATGGTATGTATTAAAGGTGTTCAGGATGGTATGGATATGTTCTT
This sequence comes from Triatoma infestans, assembly GCA_011037195.1. NCBI lineage: Eukaryota > Metazoa > Arthropoda > Insecta > Hemiptera > Reduviidae > Triatoma > Triatoma infestans. The sequence goes on from JAAEAF010001832.1 coordinate 123,737, forward strand.
TAGGGACAGCGGTTAAACAGTCATCAACATATTTGTGAAGAAAAAAGGAATTGTAAAGGGTAGTTTTTTAATAGAATTTTGAATTTATTCAGACATGATGATATCCGCAAGAATAGGTCCTAGGCTACTTCCCATGGCTGTACCAAAGATTTGTTGGTAAAAGTGTTGATTGTATTGAAAATATCCTGATTTACAGCAATGGGATAACAGAGATATGAATTTTTGATGAGGGATATTAGTTTTATTCTCTAAAAGATGAAAATTCCTCAAGTAACATTACAGTTTTTAGAAATTCTAACTAGAAATTTTTGAAAGTATATTTCGTAAATTATTTCAATATTTTACTCTTATATCTGCCACATATTGTCAAAGTTTCAATAGTTGTGATGTAGTTTATTATTAACTTTCTGCAGCAATAGTCAAAATAAATTTAGATTGCTATTATATATACTCTTTATTTATTTGTGTTTATTTTAAAAAATGTTTATTTGAAAATATTTATTTTAAATTTATATATATGTTTTTTGATTTGTATTAAAACCTTTGTACAGACCCTGAAGAAGGCAATAAATTTGCCGAAACGTCGGTGAAAATTTAAAAAGAGTTTTTTTTTATGACCGAACCTCAACATCTATTTTACAACATTGAATCGTAACGAACACTAAAACATTTATTTGCATTGTTCGATTCGAACATATTCATATTATCTGCCGACCTAATAAAATTATACCAGATTATGAAAACTGACATTCTGAATACAACAGTCCGCTTTCTCTTCCACCCCAGCCGACATGTTGCATGGATTCGCAAACTTTCCAATAAATCGGCAAGACACATAATCATTCCATAAATCATGATTCATCTCCCACGAAAAATCCTAATCTTTCCAGCCATCCTCTTTATCCATGTCCAACGGAGATTTTCCAGTCTTATAGAAATTCTGCTTATTTCCATAAGAGCATTTCTTCGAAAACTCAGTGATATGGGTGTTTTCATTTCACCGTCCCTTATGGGGCAAAAAGGAAATTAGGCTATTTCGAGGAATTATTAAAATGACAGCTGAGTCAAAACTATATTAAATTCTTAAGAAAAGGTATTCATCAAAAACGCACAATAAATTTATTAAATGAAATGATTTTTAATATAAACAATAGTTATGTTTGGCTGTTGTTAACCAAACAAGCTAAATATTAGTTGGTAGGGACTAAAGAAAAAACTTTTCATCTTTAAAAGTTTATTCGACGTTTCGGACACCTTTGATGTCCTTCCTCAGGAACTATATAAACAAAACTAAAAGAAATACACAAAATCACATAATAAAAACTATTACATTTAACGATTAGAAAATATTAAAAATTATTAAATTACGATACCTGTAAAGCAGGCCTACGGTCTACCGTACGGTAAAACTGTGCAGTGTTGCCTGTAGCGTGTGTGGGGATAGTCCGGTATGCCGGAGAGGTCCTCAGTTTCGCTATGGCGTTAATGGAAGACGATGACGCACTGGCATTGACAGGCCTTGCGTTAATTTTAAATAATAATCCAAAAACAAAGAAAAGGAAGCGAACAAAGTGATGTAAAGATTGGTTATTGAAAAGGAAAAATTACAGTCATATTTGTTTAATGAATGAATTAAAATTCGAACCCGAAGATTTTAAAAACTATCTCCGACTGAATGAGGAAACATACCTAAAGGTACTTGAAATGGTTACTCCTATTATAGTAAAAGAAGACACAATTATGAGAAACAGTATTTCCCCGCATGAAAGATTATCAGTTATTTTGAGATGGTTAGCAACCGGCAGAAGTTATGAGGACCTAAAATTTTCAGCATTTTTTAGGTTGTTCATTTCAAGTTGTTCATATTTTTTCTTCTCTTTTCGAACATTACTTCTCAACAGCACATTTTTTTACAACAGCCGCTTTATTTGCATCTGGCTCAATTTCTTTCAATTTATCTACTAGTAATTGATAAGCTGCTTCTTTTTTCTCCCTACCGTGGTATTCTTTTGTTTTTACTTTCCTTAAAGATGGATGGGCTCTATATATTTCCACAAAATCTTCAAGCACTTTCCTAATCATATTTGGAGGCGCCACTTTTGTGTACCAACTAACGACCTCTTTAGGCAGAAACTGGAAATTCACTAGCGCGGACTGCGCAGGCGGCCGGAGGACACGCCCACTTTCACCGTACGGTCTCACTCGAAAATCAATTCTTTCGACAGCACAAATTCAGCACCTTTACACCTGATAGTTTTTACTACTCACTATTTATTATCTTCCTAGCGGCTGCATCTATCCCCTACGGGGTGTCGTAGTACTTTCCGACAGTCGGAAATCCGTTGATACGACGTTTTAGTTAAGTACAAAAGGTTTATAACTTAGGGGTTCCCTATTGCGATGTTCTCAATGCAACCTACACACTGCTATCTCTCATAACCTTTTCCTCGTCCTCCCATCTTCCTACTTTTAATTTCTACTTTCAACTTCCTCCCTTCTAATTTCCTACTTTTAAAGCCTTAAATTAATTCTTCCCATTAGCCAGCGTAGTCTTGCCATTCTCTGAGGAATAGAGAATTTTACCTAATGACTCTAACTTACTCCAAAGCTTCGTATTCATGACTGTCCTGGTCGAACCCGGTACTCCATACAATCCTACTCTTAGGTAGGGTCGGCCATCTGCTTCTTCTTCGCTTTTGCCTAATTTATATTCCAGACCAGCACACATTGTTTCATGGACCACCTTCACCCAAGTTTGCCATTCCGCGTCGCAGCGCGTTATTCTTGGCAGGGTGCTGAAGCAGGGGGCGCCTCGATGGCGACAGTCGACCGCTGTTGCCCGTTTCCCGACCTATATGGTCGACATCTCGTACAGTCCTTTGTCAGCACACCTGAAACCCACATCGTTTACAAAATTGATTGCTCAGAATGGCAATTTTTGAACGTATGGCCTGCCCTTCCACAGTCCCAACAAATTGTCCCTATAGACTTTGGGGTCTCTTGACTCCTTTCGGGTAAGCTACTTTCCATAGCCGATAACACGACCTGCTGTTTTCGTGAACTGTGTCTTAACTCCGGTTCCAATAAACCCTTACAGGAGGTTCCCGGTACCTCTCCGCTCGCATAGTCCAGGTATCTAAACGACTGAGGACACGTTCTAACTCCTGCAAATTGCTATAATGCGCCTGGGCGACGAAAGGCAAATGGTCTCTTTTGATATTCCTTTCCACAATGCGCAATTTCTGTAAGGGGTTCGTTCAAACGCTTTTAGACAATTCATTTTAGAGATGTAAACATGAGGAGTTCGTCAGATCCCTATGTGCGTAGACGTATCTCCTGCATTAGTCGTTCGTCATAGTCGGGGTCCTGGAATTAGATCTTTAATTCCCTTACTAGATCATTCCAACAAGACATCTTGTGCTTGTTAGCGCGAAACAAGATCTTGGCATTTCCTGACAAGGGATCCGAAGCTCCACGAAACAAATCTTGCTCCGTCAATCCTCTAACGTTCTTCTACCTCCTCCAAGAAATTGGCTAGCGTCTGTAATGGAATCAGATATTAGATGTAATGGAATCGTTTGTTGTGTGATTCCTGGAGTAGCAGATGTCTTGAAGAGGGCGGAAGTTAGTTGAGAGATTTTGGGAAGTTAGTGCTCGAATAATTAAACGGTTTATATAAAAATAACTATAATTGAACAATACTTGAACGTTAGAAATGGTAACTGATAATTATAATAAAATACTTAGTAATAAATAGAAGATAAATTAGAATGATAAAATAACTAACTAAAGTGCACAACTAAGAGAATGATAAGTTTGAATATAACTGTGTATAGACGCGTAAACTGCCGCTCGTGTATATAGACGTGCTCGTATGGTTGTAGACGATATAATAATCATTCGTCGTATATCATAGAGTTTATATATACTGTTGTTTACACTCACACCAAGATATCTGTCTTAGTGTGCGGCCTTGTGCGACCTTCGTAGTTTTCTGACCTTATTTAGTGGCCATACTTATCGCGGTGCCTGCCTTTTGATGTGAGAATTGATGAAAAGGCTTTGTTGTTTGTTTGGTTGACCGCGGCTGTCGGCGGCCAATAGTGTCACTGTTTTCACCTTTTGTTAAGATAGCAGCTGGCTGGAACCACTAGTTGTAAATTATTTCTTTGGTGTACTTTGCCATGTCATTACACGTCTCACCAGATGCATCGCCCGCAAATGTGCCTCTTTCTGCTCCATTTCTTTAACATTCCTTTCAATTTCTTTGAGTTGCTGTTTTAACTGTTCCAGGGTTGGCTCTGCAACAGAGGTTGAAGGTATCCTTAAGTGCGTTATAGGTTTTCTGGTGGTAGTTGGGGAACGTTCTGGGCAGGAATACTCCTGATTTAGCTGCGTGGATATTTCTTCTTGGCGCTCTACCTGGGCCAATTCTTGACCTAACGAAAGATCAGCCTGCTGCTTTGGTGGACCTTGAATGGCCTCCCGGACATCTAACCAAATGTCCTGCCCAAACTCTTTCAAATTGCTAATAGTTTTTTCCGTGCTCGCATCACGAGGAATTCTTCCCAACCTTTAACAAAAATGCCACAGTCTGGCGTCTAGGCGCTTTAACTCATTCTCCTCTGTTTCTTCATCAATATCCGAAACGGCCTCCTGCAAAAATCTAAATTTCCGTTCGCATATTTCTAACTCTACCTTTTGTTTAGCGTGGAGACTAATGTTGGATATGGCTTCACATCTTTAGACAAGGCATTATGCAACTTCTTCCGCAACTCTGAACAAGTACCATCATCCTTAAGACCTCTTCTCCGTAGCTCATACTGTACCTCATTCTTAATCAGCCGATAAACATCCATTTTTAACATTAAACCAAGATTTAGTAAAGTAGATAAATTATACGGCCTCAACTTTTGCTATTCTAGATAATGAAATTTGTTTCAACTCAATAAATTTAAAAACATTATTCTTGGCAACAACAGTAGTGTTTCTTCTCAGGCCTCACGTTCAGGCGCCAAAATTGTTACACTTTTCAGATGAGTGCTCGCAAATTGGAGCGAAATCACCTCGGCTAGGACAGTGGAGACGGGGGGATTCTAGATTAAGGAGGGTCGAAAAGGGGAAAGAGGTAACTTAAAAGAAGAAAATTAAAACAAAAAATTAGACAAGTTAATTTGGGCAAGAAAAATACAAAAAAAGAATCAAGTCGAAGAAGGGAAAAAAAACGTAAAATAAAAAAGAATAAAAAAACCTGGCCCCGCCGGGGGAACGGGGCCCCGCGGGTGATATACTGCTTGACAGCCCAGCACTCAGTCACTCTATTCGTATCTGTTTCAACTGCCACTAGTCTTTCACCTAATAAAACCCAACAAACAATAAGAATACACTTTTATGCAAAAAATCATAAATATAATTAAACAAAATGAAAAATACACTTTTTAAGCAAGACAAAACAAAGGAAAACGTAATTACATAAAATAAGCAATAAATTAAAATTTAACCCTTATTAAATAGAAAAATAGCTCCTACCTAACCTATTGCTGCTCTCGATTTACAGACTATTTGAAGTTTTCTTCTTTCACTGAACCCCCTCACTTCTTCTTCTACTCTTCAATTCTTGTTTTGCTTGCTCCGATCGTGTTAGTAGAGAAGGATGGCTCTCCAACAGCACAAATTGAGCACCTTTACACCTGATAGTTTTTACTACATACGTATTTATTAGCCTAGCGGCTTTCCTAGTGGCTGGATCTATCCCCTTCAGGGTGTCGTAATACTTTCCGACAGCCGGAAATCCGTTGATACGACGTTTTAGTTAAGTACAAAAGGTTTATAACTTAGGGGTCCCCGATTGCTCTCAATGCAACCTACACACTGCTATCTCTCATAACCTTTTCCTCGTCCTCCCATCTTCCCATTTCTCTTCTCCATCACCTTCTTCTTCTACTTTCTTATTTCCATTGCCTGCCTAATCTGAATTATTCCTTTTAACTCTAATTTTCTACTTTTAAGGCCTTAAATTAATTCCTAATCCCTAAACTTATCTCTAAACCTAATCCTGGACCTATATAACTTGTACTTAAAGAACGATCCCGGGTGGCCAGGGAGGTTATTGTTTGGTTATGGAGAAAGTATGTGTACTTTTTGGGTACTGTAGCCTTATGCTTTCCTCTAAAGTACCACTTTATTATATTATGGTTGATTTGTTTGAAACTTCTTTCCGAGAAAATTGGATTACGGATGTTTGCTAAGATGTCTGCGTATCAAGGACTACATCCAACAAGGTAGGAAAATGTGTGATTTTTCAATAGCGTTTAAACTGTTAAGAAAACCACTGGCCCTGAAATTCCTCAAAAAAAAAAAATGTTGATCAGAAGTGTAATTTTATTAAACAGTTTTTTCAGTTTTCTGTGATATTCTCTATAAAGACATCCTCGTGTTTCACCAAACAAGAGATCTATAACTTTCGTTTGAAATTTTTTTAAGGAAATTGACTTTAGAGGAGTTCTGGTGGGCTGGAAAATTACGATTCGTCGTTTTATTTAGATTCTTCCATTGAGTATCGGAGATATTTTCTGTGATAGCCTGCTTCTTTTTGTGGTCATCGACCGGTTTCGGGCGCATTCGCCCATCATCAGGATGCTTTTTGTCAAACAGTGTGACAACATAGATGACCACAAAAAGAAACAGGCTATCACGGAAAATATCTCTGATGCTTTCTGTCTGCGGAACCTACCACAACAATTCTTCCATTGACATTATTTTGATGAAACTAAAAATTTAGTAAGAATTTGTAAGTTTGAAGGAAGTTTCAATTATAACTATGTAAATTGCAGTAAGAGAAAGTCGTGTGAGTGTTTCACACCAAATTTTTAATTTTATCAATAAAAACCATAATTTTATCAGAGGTGAACGATAGTTTATAGCAGATTTAGCTAATGTTGAACGTACCAGGTCATTTAGTATTGGAATTTTTTTTAAAAATAAATTTAGTGTTATGCTGTACGTTGGCTGTGCTATGTACTGTGGTAATATGGTATTGTGTGTTGTTACAGGTCAATCTAAGGCTTCAGCTAAGCCTGTAAACATTTTGGTAGATGGAGTTTCTAATTTAACCAAAACCAATAATGCCAAAAGTAAATCTACTAAATGTAAGCCTAGGGCAAAACGTAAAGTCTTAAGATTGAAAGAATATTTTTCTAATAAAGAAGATACTCCACCTACTGTTCAGGCCAGTATAAATTCTTTAATAAAAAATAGAGTACTTCAAATCAGTAAAAATGATAGTGAAAATAGATCTGCTTCTGATGATGAAGTAATGAATGTTGATGAAGATGTGTCAGTTAATAAACCAATTGTTGTAAATACTAGTATTGAATCATCGGGAATTAAATATACTAAATCAATAACATTTAATCCTAGCAATTTGGATAATCCAGTTGATATTAATGAAACTATATCGCATAATGTACAAGAATATCCTTCTCCCACCCATATTATTGATGAAATTGTTAATATTTTATCATCTGATGGCCAGTCTCCCACAGTACATAAATTAGAAAATGGTAATTATTATAATGGTAGCAGAAATAATTCTGAGATCTCTGAAAGTGAATCAGTTGATGTATTAAACGAGACAATCGAAAAATAACATGAAATTATGAATATTTTTGAGCTTAAGGAGCTTAATACTAATTAAGAAATGTTTTACTTTATAAAAGGCCCAATTAAAGATTATTTTTTGTATATTGTGATTGTTATATTTGTATATATTTGTATGGATTCATTATTTTTATTTTATATTTAAAAAAGAGCTTGGAAACCGAGAAATGCTTAATTATTTCAGACATAATCTCCCTAATTCCTCCTAAGTTAATTATATAGTTAGTTGTATCACAGTCATAGTAGCGTACTTATTTGAAATTTCTTTATTCAGTAAATTATAATTCATTTTTTATAATTTTAATGCAGAAAGTAGAAAGCTGAAATTTGATATTTCATTTAAGTGCTACTGTTTTTTGCGATTTTTTTCGAAAACGGCTGCAACAATTTTCTGTAGACTTGCCATATCAGCTACACACTTAATAAAAAGCTACATTTATTTGAAATATTTTTCTTGGAAATTCATTTTAGAGAAGCTCAGAGGGATGGATTAGGTTAGGTTTTCCATTTTCCATATATTACTGCCATTATTAATGGATAAAGTGGAATTTTCATGTATTGTGTCATCTAAATAATATAAAAAGCAAATGTGTTGCCCAAACTCCAAGTTTGACAAAAAAACCGCTGGCTAGAAGTGCGACTTTTCTATGTTTATTTATTTCTTTTGTTTTTAATTTTTTTGTTAAATTTGAAGTTATAAGTTCTTGTAATCAGTCAACAGAAATGATTGTGTAACCTGAATAAGGGGTAACCGGGAAAACTAACACCAGGTAAACAGTAATTGAGCCGTCATTTAATCTCTTCGCTTTAATCAAGTTGCTGAATATAGTATCAAAATTTTCTTAATTGTTGTGGTTGGGTCTGCAGCGCTGGAAACCACTTTCCGTGGTAGCCTGTGGTCATCGACCGGTTCCGGGCGTTCGCCCATCATCAGGATGTGTTGATACAATGCGATAACAAAGACTTGCACAGGGCAAAATCAGTTTATACACTAGAAACAATACAAAACGAACAGCGACCACAAAATGAATCGGGCTAACACGGAAATATCTTTGAAAATTAATTAAGATTTACGATTTACTTTATTATTTGTTTATATTATTTTTTGACTTGTTCCAAATTGTAGTAAGGAGAAATATTTTCTACGTAATACTTCTATTTTTAGTTGGAAAAAAAATAAATAAATTATTTCCACGTAACTTCGCCTCTTCTCACACTTTTCCTCTCAGTTGCTATCTAAAGTATAAAGAAACACTAAATGATAACGCTCTTACCTATCGTTCGCGTTGGAGGAGAAAGCATTTTGCCCTCACCCTGCCCATAATCCCGGTGATGCACTATCTGATTACTTTTTCGGTACATGGCTCATTTTCTTGAAAGGAATGGCACTTTGAAAATTATGATATGCGAGAACTTTTTCGCCTGATAATCAAGGAGTGGTACCGTCACCAAATTGAATTGCATGCAGAATGGTGGGTGAAAGTGTTAAAAAATGAAGGTTTAAATTTTGAAAAATAAGATTCCAGTAAGGTTTCTATATTTACTTGTAATAAAACATTTTTATGCACATTCATATTCATTTTCAAGCAGAGACAAGTTTGGTCTTCTATCTAGTAATCTTTAGATTATTCGGTGAAACTCCGAACATCGATACTCTTTTCGCTTGTCTAATATGGAGATCCCAAGTATGCTTTATTCGAGGTATAGCCTAATATCGCACATAATCTGACGGGAGGAATAATGATGTGTTCATGTACATTGCAGGAAATACTTTTCGGTTAAGAGTGACAGTCATGCAGTGACATTTGCTCTCATATATATAAAAGTAAAATCTCTTTGGTTTATCAAAAAAACCCTTTAAGTCAACCTACGTACGTAATAGTAATAAAATTTTTAATCATTGTTTTTGTATGCCCCCTGACCCACTACCTGCTGCACTTCTATCACTAGGCATGTTACTAGACTACTAGTTTCTTTAAATTCTTTTAACCACACTCTTTTTTATTTTTACAATACCCTGTTTGTTTTCTTTAATTTAAATTCACAATTGCATAAACTGATGTTGAAGGCATATATACACAAAAAATCAGAATTCAAAATAGACAAACCCCCACTTCAAAAACTTCAAGTCAGAGCACAAACGCATACGTCTTTTCACTTTAGAAGCTGATCCCTCACTCACGCCATCGAAATAATAAGAATTTAAGAATATTTCGGATGGAAGAGACTTGAATTAATATTTAAACGACTATCATAGTAAGTGAATAATTGTAACTATAGAAGAAGAAAATATCTTATCCACATCAGGCACTACTTGATTTCAGAGATATTTTCCGTTATAACCTGCTTCATTTTGTGGTCATCGACCGGTTTCGGGCGTTCGCCCATCATCAAGATGCGTTTGTCAAACAGTGTGATAACATAGATTTGCACAGAGCAAATTTAGTATATACACTGCCTGGTCTTTAAATGTTTTTGTTGAGAGCCTAACTAGGTTAAGAGGGGGAGGAGGATGGTACCTGAATGGGAAAAAAACATGTTTGGGTCTTTGAAGGGGCACTTTTTTTTTTTTTTTTTAAATCGTAACATACAACACGTGGGGGTGTATATCTTAAACCACGTTTTTGAGGGAGATTTACTTTATAATTTATTAATTACCCCTACTATTTTACTATTATATTTATTTATTTATTTATAACAGCGCTGACAAGAAATGATTTTACATGACAATGATATTATTTACAATAGTTACTGACAAGAAATGATAAAATATGAGTTGAATGATCGTAGGCTAGTATAGATAAATAAATAATATTTGTTAAACAAAATAAACAATCAATCAGTCAACAAACAATCTATTATAATAATAATAATAATAATAATAATAATAATAATAATAATAAGCGCTAATGACCGCAGTTGTCGATGCGCTATAAAAAAAATAATAATAATAATAATAATAATGCATTATTTCACAATGACAAAGTAAATATAAAAATACATTCTTGACATTCTACGGCATGGTAATACCGTCTGCCGGACGTTGATAATGAGGAAGAAAAATAAAATAATAACTAAATAAAATAAAACAGAGAGAGAGAAAGTAATAATAATAATGACATGAAATACTTGACAAACAAAAATGATAATCGCTCAAAGATGAACACAAAAGGAATAATATTATGAAAATACCTATATTATTTTATAATAATTCAAATGTACATAGCTTTTAATTGTGATTAAAAATAAAAATTACAGAATGAAGATAAATGTTATCTAACACAACAATAGAAACCGGACCATTCGTATTAATTAATTAAATAAAATTGAAACTTTAATTGACATTACATAAGAAAAAAATATAGAAACTACGTAAAATTAAATTCTTTAACTAAATTTTGGCGATAAATCCAAGATTGCTGCGCAAATTTAATAAGGCTCATAAAATTGTGCCCAGTAAGAAGCTAAACTAGCTGATCCTTTGATAATGTTTTTGCACCTAAATAGGGATATCTGAATTCGGGAAGTATCGGACAAACCCCCAAAAAGTGGAATATATCCTCCCTCACGCGGAGATTACACAAAGAGCAGCAACTAGGCTCTCTTTCAAACCAAGGGTTATAATTTAAATAAAGTAATTCACATCGTAACTTAAAAAAAACAACCGAAATCCGCGAGTGAAACTTCCACTGTGCTAGACTCTAAATTTAAAACGCCTAAAGAGTAGTTTAAATCTCTATATGTGGTAGCGCGCTGGACCAGCAACGCGGAGATCACGGGTTCGAGAATCCAGTCGTGCTGCCCTTAGATTTTCTCTTCTTAGGAGCCCCTACAGCTCACTGTCCGGTGATGGACAGTGTTGTCGCCTTAAATAAAAAAAAAAAAATCTCTCTACAAGGACAACCGGAAAGACTGACGGGCTCTCTGTTCACATTCCTCATAATGCCTGTTCTCAAACATTGCACTATGGTCGACAACTGACCTTGCCACTTGTCAAAACTATCCAACCCTGAATCAAACTCGCAAGAATATTTTTCAGCCAAGGACACCCAATGTTTAAACCAGAATACTTTTTTCTTAACAACTTCCAGCGCTACGATTCGAGAAAGTCGATGATGTGGTATTACTTTAGTAATATATCTGAAATGCAAATTTAAAGTAAATACATGAAGAAGGGTGGAAGAAGTTTCTAGAAAGAGTATATAGTTAGGAGTGTATGAGGTAGTCCAAATAATTTTTTAATAAAAAAACGGTGAAACCTTTCTAGCAAATCATACAGCTGAAATCCCCAAATTTGGGCAGCGTAGCAGACAAAAGAACGAGAAACTGCTTTAAAAAAATTATATTTAGATGAAGGAGGAACTAATTTATTACAAACAAAATCGGACCATAATCTATTAATGCCAAACTTAGCAACCGATATTCTTTCAGATAGATGATTAGACATAGATAAACGAGATGTCAGTGTTACGCCTAAATATTTGTATTGATTCAAGTTCAATAGGCGTACCTTTAAAGAACCATCGTTCCTTTGAGGAAAGTCTACCACCCTTTCTAAAAACCAGCACCTTAGATTTGTTTAGATTAACTGTGAGGTTTCATTGATCGCAATAGGATTCCAGAATACGAATGTTTCTTAGAAGGGTAAGAGGGTCTTCCACCAGGAGGAGCAGGTCGTCAGCATACATCAGAGTATTAATTACGGTGCCACCAATTCTTACTCCACCCGCAAGCGCCAAGGGCAATTCATCTAAAAAAAGTGAGAATAGAATAGGACTAAGAAGGCAGCCTTGGCGAAGACTATTTTTAACTCTAAAAAACTCCGTAATTCCCATTCTACCCCTGACAGCGGAGGAAGCTTCCGAATAAAGACTTTTTAAAGTGTTCATACATTTTGATGATACACCCAAGTTAAAAAGTTTCAAATACAGAGATCCTCGATCTACCGAATCAAAAGCCGCCTTAAGGTCAATAAAAAAACAGTAAAGCTTACCTCCGCGACGTAAGAGTTTAATTTCGATTGTGTTCATTAAAACAAACAAATTATCCAATGTCGAGTAACCTCTCCGGAAACCAGACTGGCACTCACTCAAAAGACAACCAACCACGGCAAAAGCTTCAAGGCGGAGAAGTAAGAGGCCAACAAAAATCTTTGCAATCGAATCCAAGCAAGAAATGCCCCTATATTTGGCCACATCATCAACATTACCCTTCTTAAATAATGGAAAAATCAATGACCTACCAAAAAAAGACGGGGTACACTCCATATCATACATTCTATTGAATAAAACAAGCATTTTTTCATGGAAAACATCAGGAGCATTTTTATAAAACTCATAAGTCACCCGGTCAAATCCGGGAGCCTTATTGTTCTTAGCTTTGGACAGAACAATACGTAACTCCTCCAAAGTAAAGGGAGAGTCAAGCGTAACAGAGTGATTCATAAATAACTCAGCATAAATAACGGCTGAGGCAGACAGAACTGGATTTAATAATATTTTAAAATGTGAGGCCCACTCATTAATAGAAATATTACTACTACAAATAGCTTAAAGTGGGAGACTAAGTTCCAAAAATCTTTAGAATTATCTAACGATCTAAACTGAGCGTTCAAGGAAGTATAGAATTCTTTTTTTTTTTTTGACATAAAACTTTATAGGAGTTATTTGCTTCCAAATAAGCTCTTCTAACTAAATCAGAATTTGTCATACGAAACAATTTTAATCAAGCGAAAGATTTCTTTCGAGCTCTGAAACAATGAGTATCGAACCAACAATTCGTACGGGAAGCTCTTACAACCGAGGTAGAACCAGAGTTCCGAGGACATGAAGATTTAATGAAATTTTTAATTCCTGAATACTTAACGGAAAACTTGAAATTTTATTTGTGTTGGATTCTAGAACGGCTTTATATTGGTCTAAGTCCTTATTGAACCAAGCTAATTGGGGAAGTAAGGGCAAAATATCTTCAGATGGGCTTGAGAACAAAGATACCTAAAGGAAAAGTGGAAGATGGTCAGAAAAATTTGCCGGCAACACTCTAAATTCTGATATACTTGGAATAAAATCAACAGAGCCACAACAGAGGTCATTAACAGAGCTCCCCATACTTCCTATAAAAGTGAGTTCACCATCCAAATCCCCATGAAGTCTTCCGTTTAAAATTACTAAACCATAACTATCACAAAGATCAATAAATTTAATGCTTCTCCCATTGAGTACTGTTCGCACTTTATAACCTTTTTTGAAATTATTGAAATAAATGGCATTTCGAATTATTGGGCGGGGCGTGGTAGTGGAAGAATCCCCCACTCCTGCTGATCGGCGGTAGCTTTATTGTTGGAGTAGTACTGTTTTGGTTAGCAGTGAAGAATGTTCGGATTTTAACCTCAAATATATGTTTGTTAAATTTTGAAGTTGATTTTTTTTATTATTGAACCAGTACCTTGAACAACCAAGCTAGGATCGGCGAGAGAAATAATTCAGACCTCCTAGCCTAGCTAATCTAACATTGGTTCTCCAGGCCAGATAATTGGTTTACGGCGGAATTATTAGAAGTGACATCATCGGACTGCGTACGGGCATAGAAGACATCATTCCTAGTTGGCGGCAATCGGTAAGTCAGACTCATTTTTTCCTAGTTATTTTCCTTTATACTCTTTTTTTTCCTTATTTTCCTTTATTTTATAATATTAAATATCAATCTATCTTGTGTAACATGGTTCAAAAAGAGGAATTTATGATAAATTTAAGAAGAAGGAAGGCGGCAGCACAGGGCACTTTAACAAAAATATTCAATTTTGCTCACACCACAGATGTTTCTTCAGACAATCATAAGCAATTTCAATCAAAGCTGGAATTAGGAATAGATTCATTTAAAAAATTTGAAGATGCCCATTTCGAACTTTTAAGTTGTTTAAGCGATGAGAAAGAAATTAATGAGCTCGAAGGTCATTACGAAGAAATAGAGGAGAGGTTTTATGAAACTAAAACGTTATTAAATAATAAACTTAATTATATGAATAATGAAGAATTATATAGGTTGGCAATTAAAACGGAAAAACAGGAAGTGACACATCCTGATAATACATCTTATTTAATTTGAAGGTACCGAAAGTAGAAATACAAAAATTTAATGGGAAAATAGAGGAATGGCTGAAGTTCTATGAGGTGTATAATACTATGATTCATAATAATAAAAGGTTTTTTGATTTGGAAAAATTTTATTACTTAATAAATTGTTTGTCAGGTGAAGCGAGCGAGATTATACCGGCATAGATGTTACAGAACGGAATTACAATTTTGCTTGGGAAGCAATTGTAAATAGATCAGTGGCGGCTACTGGTATTCGCGATTGCGCGACTGAACCCCCAACTATTTGAAGAAAAAAAGTAAAAAATTAAATAAAAAAGTAGCAAAATTTTCTTATTTGATTTTATTTTCTTTCATATTTCAATTTCAAAAAAAATATTTTCATTTTTATATTAGTTAGGAACATGAGTCACACCAAAAATTGTATATACTATAAGAATAAATTGTACAAAAATTGTGTAATCTATAAAGTATTAATATGAAAAAGAAGTAGTACAATCGGAGAGTCAGACATAAAAGAATAGGAACGTATATCAGTACAGGAGCTGCTTTAATATGTTCGTACAATGAATTGTACACTTCGTGAATTGCATGTGTATCAGGAGATGTATAAAAAAGTAGGAAGCAGGGGGTTCACAGTTGGGAGTCGCGCTGGAGAATTTAGTATATATATATATGTATATATAAAAAATTTCTTTGTGTTAGTATAGAAAAGTGTATGTTTTTATTAACTTTTTTCAAAAAGAGTAGGGGTTACAAGCGCGATGAACATTACTTACGATCTACGAACGAACTTACCCGATCTTACCCGGAGTTAAAAAAGTTTTTAGCAAATGTTCTCTGTGTGCGTGTGTGTGTGTGCGCCTGTGTGCGTGCACGGGTGTGTGTATATGTATGTGAACACCATAGCTCAAAAACGAAAAACCGTAGAAAGTTGAAACTTAATATTCCGTTTAGGTATCACCAGGAGATCTGACCCTACGTTATCTGTCGAAATTCCTCAACCGGAAGTATCACTTTACTAGTTGATTTTTTTACTTTTTTGCAATTTTCTCAAAAATGGCTCCGACGATTTTCTTGAAATTTGGTATATGAACTATACATACAAAGATCTACAACTTCTATTTGAAACATTTCTCCGAAAAATTCATTTAAAGGCAGTTTTGAAGGAGGGGTTGGGTTAGGTTTCAATCTAAAGTTCTATTTAGGTTCGCTATACAATTCTGTCAACTAAATAATATTAATAAGAATATAATATGTTGTTGAAATTCCGAGTTTGAAAAAAATCGGATAACCGGAAGTGGGTTTACTTTACCACTTAGTAAATGATTTTTTCACTTTTTCGCCATTTTCTCAAAAATTGCTCCGATAATTTTTTTGAATCTTCTTACATAAACTAAACATACAAAGATCTATAACTTTTATTTGAAACATTTGTCTGGTAAAATTCATTTAAGGGCACTTTTAGGGGAGGGATGGGGTTATATTATTCTCTAAAGTGCTCTCATATTTGATTATACAATTCTATCATCCAAACAAAATTAATTAGAAATAAATAGATGGTCAAAATTCTGAGTTTCAAGAAAAGTAGTAAACTGGATGTGCGCTTTTACTGAACATTGTTTTCAGTTTTCGAAGAATTTCATTAAATTTGGTACACAACCTATAAAATTTGTCAATTATAATTTTGAGAACTGAGTAATGGTCATTGCCGCCTGAGCCTTCTCAGTGCACTGCCGGCCTCCGGAAGGTGTTCTCTTGTTACAGACAACACTGCCCATCACCGGACAGTGTGCTGTAAGAGCTCCTAGGAAGAAAAACCTAAGGGCAGCACAGCTGGACTCGAACCCGAGTCCTCCGCGTGGGATCCAATGCACTATCCACTGAGCTAATAGATTTATTCTTAATTTAACATATTTAATTGTAGGAGAGGGATGCAAGTTTTTACCTGGCTCCTGGCTTACTTCGTGATTTTTAACTAGCCAAGCTACTAATTATGGATAGGTAATGTAAGTATTTAAAAAAAAAAAGTTGAACCCCCACATATCCAAGTCACGAGCCGCCACTGAAATAGATACAAAAATAATAAATTGCTAATAGAAACACATGTGGTAAATTTATAAAGCGTCAAAGTTGGACGAACAATCAGCTAAAGGTTTAAGAAATTTATTCAATTTATTTGTTAAAAATTTAAATTCATTAAAAAAACTTGATGTTTCGGTCAACAGTTGCGATGTTCTTCTTATACATTTATTAACTTCAAAACTAGACAAAGTTACATTGGCGGCTTGGGAAGAAGAAACTTCAAAAGACAGGGAAATGCCATCTTATAATCAGTTATACAGCTTTATAGAAAACAGATGTAATTATTAGAATCGGTGGAAACGAAATGCGGTCGTAATTTAAAATTTAATTCAAAAGGGGTATATTTTAATAAAAATGATAAAGAAAGGAATGTTTTATTTGTCCAGAAGAAAAATTGCAATATATGTGGTCTAACGAATCATGTTACTGACAAATGTAAGGATTTTTTAAATAAGTCGGCGGATAAAAAGTAAACAACTATGTTGGGTGTGCTTGTCAGCAAATCATAGAGCTGTTAGTTACCCCAGTTCGAGTCCAGCGTATAACTAAATTTTATATTTGTTTAAAAAAGAATAGTAAAGTAGGTGCTTCCGCCCCGTCCAGACACCTAATTTGGTAGTGGACGTTAAGCCCGCCTGAAAAAAATAGGCATTACTTTACTTTAGAGCTGTAGTGTAAAGAAAAATAATTGTTATTTGTGTAATGGTAAACCATCATTTAGTGTGTCGTATTGATACCATTAAGCATTCTTTACAAGGGTGGACAACTTTACAAGCGTACAGTAGTAACGAATTTAAAATGAAAAAAGATGGGTAATATAGTGGATAGCTCTTTGTAGTTTTTAAAGAGATTCAAATTCTTAAAAAAAACGCTTTGTACTTGCTACGACCTTGTGTTAACCCTTAGCAGGAAGTATAGGTCTCTCAGACCGCTAGAAAAATTTCTTACTATTAAGTTGGCATTCCTTAAAGGCGCTCCGCTTTGTGAACTTTAGTACCTTCTTATTGGTTATCCATAAGTTTAGGTGTGAGTTTACATTACCAAATTTTATTTTTTTTAAAGAGTTTTTTGGTAACCTCTTAAACACTACCTGGTATTAAAGACCGCTACTTCTATTTGTGTAAGCGATTTATAGGTATGTCAGACCGTGTACTTCTTTTCAAGTAATTATTTTTTTTTAAGTTGTTTTGTTTATTTTATTTTAAGTTATTGTACTGTCATTTTCCCCTAGATATAAAATGGCTTCTCAAGATATACGTTTTTATCCAAGCGATCCTGATTATAATTCGAAAATTGAGGCATATTTACGAAAATTAGACGAGGAATGAATCTGAAAATGAAGATGATGATATATTAGGAGATATAATTTCCGATTCTGAAGACGACCCAGATTATGTAGGCAATGAGAAAGAATCTCACACCTCCAGCTGCGCAAGCAATGACGAGCTGGAAGAAGAGTTAAGCTCTGAATTAGCTAATGCGACACTTCAGCAGCATCTGCCTGAAAAATTGGTCGGTAAGTCGGGGTTTGAATGGAGATCAAAACAAACTTGCGCCGTGCAGCGAAACCTGCTCACAACATTATCAAAGGTTTGCCTGGCCTATTAGCACCCGCGAAAGCTCTAGGTGAATGTGCATCAAGCGAGGAAATCTGGAATTTACTTTTTGATACCACCATCATAAAAGAAATAGTAAAGTGGACCAATGAGAAATTGGACAACTTTCATAACGCAGCAGAGTCCCATCAAAAATCAAATTTTCGACCTACTGATGAGCTTGAGATAAAAGCTCTGATGTTAACGTCGATTTACAAATCGGGACGTAAAAACATGTTTTCATTATTCAAAACAGGTCCTGTGGGCGCACTAATGTCTGCATTAACACATTTTTCGTGCACTAATGTCTGCAAAGAGATTCCAAATTTTATTACTGCCTTTGCGATTTGACAACACCAACGACCGTAATGTTCGTAAGGAAACAGATCCAGCTGCCGCAATTTCTTTCATATTTAACAATTTCTTTAGAAACTGTCAAAAAGTTTCAAAAAGTATGTTGTTAAAAGTAATGTTATTTGTTAAAAGTAATGTTATTTTCATTAAATTTAAAAGTTTTATATTTCAATAGCCAAATAAAAATATTTTAAATGAGTTATGTTTATTTGAAGAAACTTTTAACACAGCGGTCTTCCAGACCTATACTTCCATATACGTTGCTGAAATACATACTTCTCGCCAAGGGTTAATGTTTTTGACTGTAAACAAAATCCTATTATCGGACGTTTTATACTAGATAGCGGATCTGAAATTCATTTCATTTCTGAGTCTTTTTATTCTAAACTGAATTTAATGAAATATAAAGAAAAAACTCAAGTTTATGGAATTGGTAGTAGTCAATATACCTTGTCAGAATATGTTGTGACCACATTATCCTCAAGAATCTCTTCATATAAAAGGAAAACTAAATTTAATGTTATTCATTCTTTATCAAAAAGCTTAATAACAAAACATTCGTTTGATATTCATAATTGGAATTTACCGGAAGCTGTTATGAGGAATCTTGCAGATCTAAAATTTAATCATGCCGGGGAAGAAATTGATGGGATTTTAGGAGCTAGCATATTTTTTGATATTATTTCATCCAGAAAGATTTTATGTTGAGATTAAAACAGGCGCATCAATGCCACATTTTATCAATACTGAATTGGGTTGGATATGCGCAGGAGAAGTATCTTTTAATTTTGATTTAGGCAAAGTTAATTGTCTGCTAGCTCACAACACTCTAAAAATTACTAAAACAAAAGATAACCGAAAATCGATAAAAAGGGAGCAAGATAAGTATTGTGAAGAAAATTTTAAATACACAACAAAAATAGCTTCTGACGGAAAATTTACGGTAACATTGCCTTTCACTGTAAACGGAAGTGAATTAGGTGAATATATACTTGGAGCTGAGAAAAGATTTATAGCAATGGAGAGAAAATTGGATAAAGATCCTTCATTAATGAAACAGTACGTAGAATTTATGGATGAATATGAGCGCTTGGGACATATGGAATTGATTCCCACTCCAGAAATTATGTGTAAGCCACATTACTATTTACTTCACCACCCGGTATTAAGAGATAGTACAACTACGAAGCTAAGAGTAGTGTTTGACGGATCATTTAAAACAGATAATGAATGGATTATCACTTAATGATATTATGTTTCCGGGTCCCAGTCTCCAAACGGATATATCGGTAATTCTCTTAGGCTTCAGACTACCTGTATATGGTCTTATGGCGGACATCGCAAAAATGTATCGACAGATCTGGGTCGAGAAAAATGAAACGGACTTTCAAGGTATTCTGTGGCGAGATAAGTCAACAGATAAATTACAACATTACCGCTTAAAAACGGTTACTTACGGCACTAATGCGGCACCCTTCTTGGCAATCAGATGTCTACGAAGTATAGCCGAAGAAATACAAAAGATTTCACCCAATATTTTATAATTACTCGTTTTTACGTTGATGATTTCATTTTCGGATTTGGTACAGTAGAAGAATTGTTGCTTATTAAAACCAAGTCACAGGAAGCACTTCAAAAAAGAGGATTTCCTCTAAGGAAATGGTGCTCTAATTCAAAACAATTTATGGATATTCTCTGTAATAAGGATGACGACCATAATATTGTGCAATTAGGGGATTAGGAGGGAGCGAGGATTTACGAGGAATGTACAAGAGACACTGGAGTTATTGATGACGGAGGTGGTAGTTAGGGATAATGTATTAGGGGAAAGGGAGAACCAGGTGGTAGTTCGGAGAAAGGTGATAGAACTGGAAGAAAGGCTTGTGGAGGTACAAGAGAGAGGGAAGATGAGGTATGGTCAGCGATTAGCAAGTTCAAAAAAGGGAAGGCACCTGGGGTGGATGGGATTACGATTGAAATGGTGGTACATGGATGGGATGTAATAAAAGAAGATTTTCTCTGGATTCTGGAAGAATGCCGGAGAAGAAGATGTTTTCCGGAACCGTGGAAGGTAGGAAGGCTGGTTTTTATACAAAAACCAGATCGAGAGAAGTTGAGGACTCTGGGGCATACCGCCCCATTTGTCTTCTCCCTGTGTTGGGGAAGGTTTGGGAAAGAGTAATTCTACAGAGAATCATGCCGGTTGTGGAACGGCTAGGTCATGATGATCAGTATGGTTGTACCAAGGGTAGGGCTGCAGAGGACGTTCTGCTGAAGCTAGAAGAAGAAGTTAATAATGCGGTAGGTTTTAAATATGTGGTAGGGATATTCTTTGATATTAAGGGTGCATTTGACAATGTATGGTGGCCGGTCTTGAAATTGCGGTTGTTAGAGAAGGGGGGTATTGGGAAAGAAGAATATATGTTGATAGGGGATTATTTGAAGAATAGGGTAATGGTGGCTAGAGTGGGTGGTGTTGAGGTTAGGAAAAATGTTGAAAAGGGGTGTCCGCAGGGATCAGTAGCAGGGCCATATTTGTGGTGTGTAGTTTTTAATATGTTATTGGAGGAATTGCGGGAGCAAGGGATTAGAGCTCTCGCTTATATGGATGATTTATGCGTAATTATTAAGGGGAATTCTAGGAGAGAATTAGAAGAGCTGGGGACTAGTGCAGCGGGGTTAGTGTACGAATGGGGTGAACAGGTTAAATTGGAATTTTCAGAGGAAAAAACGGCGTGTATGGTGTTAAAAGGAAGGTTGGACAGGGAGAGACCTCCTCGGGTATTTATGGGTGGGTTTAGGATGAGGGCGGTTCAGGAATATAGATATGTGGGGATACACCTTGGGGAAAGGCTGAGAATAGATAGGTACGTGGAGGTAGTTTGCGGGGAGATATTGAGGAAGTGGCAGAAGATCCGAAAACTTTGGGGTAGGGAATGGAGATATGAAATGAAGTTGAGGGTAGTTTTGTATAGGTCACTAGTGGAGAGTGTTTGGTGTTTTGGTGCTCCTTTTATTGTGAAGCGGCTGGTTGGGGCAGCGAGCAGAAGAATGGAAGCCACCCAAAGACAAATTCTTTTAGCGTTAGTGGGTGGCTATAGAACTAACTATATCTTATGAGGCTTTGCCTGTGTTGGTGGGAGTGTTGCCAGTCACTTTGGCGGTGGAAACGGCGGCGTTGCGTTATTATGTAAGAAGAGGGAAGGAGTTCGAGCTAGGTGGAAGACTTATTGAGGAGGACGAGTTGGAAGCAGTTGGAGAAGAAGAAATGAGAAATAGGATTGAGGATTATATTATACAAAAGTGGCTGAACCGGTGGGACAGTGCGGACAAAGGCAGGAGGGTGTGGGAGGTAATGAAAGATGTGAACACGAGAAGACAATGGAAGTGGCTACAGGTGGACCATTGGACAGTGCAGGTGTTAACAGGGCACGGTGCATGTGGGGAATACCTGAGGAGGTTCGGGTTGCGAGAAGCGGCGGTATGTATGTGCGGACACCCCAACACTATGGACCATAAGATTTTTAGATGTGTGTTGGGGGACAGGGAAGGATATCTAGTTAGGAAGGCTAGGCTAGGGTTGGGAAGACAATGTAGGGTTTTGGGTGATAGGGATAGGTGGGAAGGTTTTAGAATTCTATGCAGGGAGATGTGAGTAGTTTAGGGGTGTAAGGGATAAAAGGGTAGGTAGGGTAGGTTAGGTTAGGTTAGAATAGGTTGTTGGGGGGTGGAGGAATATCGAGTTATTCACCCCAGTTTAGAGAGTGATTGGTGGGCTGGAATGTAATTTATTGTTTGAGTGGGGTGTGGATTGTAAGTAAGTAGGTATAGGATTAGGATAGAGTAGTACCTGATTAGGATAGGAATTATTGGGTGGATGAATATCGAGTACTCCACCCCGGGGTATGGTGTGAGTGGAGTGTGAGAATATTTATTGTATGAATGTGAGGGTCTTGGGGTGGCGTAGGTATGTGGCGACACCATCGCCCACCCTTCGGGGTGCAATCAGCCTCTGGCTCTCTAGGTCGGGAGCCAGTTAATTCCTATCCCTTCTAACTACCCATCCTTTTCCTTTCCCCTTGCCGGGTTACCGGCAAGTGTTCGTAGGTTACTGCACCTCTGTCCACTAGGCACTGGACAGAAATCAGTAGATGGAAGGTAACCATCGGGTGTGCGATCAGTCACACAATGCTTGTTGGCGGGCATTGTGTGCGATAAGTCACGCTGTGTCTGTTGATGAGCATGAAATACTGAACTACGGGCGCAAGCGCCAAAGTTCCAAGCCCAATTGCTTGCGATTGAGGTCGGACTCGTAGTGGTCGTGGTTTAACCAACAACTCCAATGACTTCGGTTATGAGTTGAGCGGGAGGAGACTCGCAATATAAATTTAACCCCGGTGCCAGACCGTAGCTGGAAGTGCACCTGCTAGATGTGCGCGGTCCACCGGAGCCTGCTAGAGTGCCTTCTCTAGCTTCCGGTAGTGGGGTGTGACCACTTTGTGGGATCACTCTGCGCGCTGGTTGAGCGTATCTCAACCTACCCTTAAATGGGTCAAGCGGGGGAGTGCCCGGGGTGGCACTTCTGCTTTGGGGAGGCCTTGCACTACAGCCTCTCCTTGGTGGTGACATTCTTCTCTTGTAAAACGACTCCGTGCTTGCACAGGGGGACTGGTATAACCCATAAGGGGTAGGAACGGTCTTGAAAGAACCCCTAGTACCGTGAGAGAAAGGGAAAGAGGGAAAGAATGGCCGAAAGAATGGATGCAGTTCGTCGCTAATAGAACAGCGGTAGTCAGGGAGAAGACTTCTCCAGAGCAATGGCATTATGTTCCTTCCGCGGACAACCCGGCGGATGTAGGTTCAAGGGTTATATCACCTAGTAAGTTTCGTCAATGGAGCCTCTGGTGGAATGGGCCGGGCCTCCTTGGTTAATTCACAAAGCGGAAAATGGCCTACATATGAACTTACAGCCCAAGATATACCAGAACAAAGAAAAGTCAAGTTCTCTCTAAATGTATCGAGAGTAACATGGAATTTAAGTCAGCTATTTTCCAATTGGAGAACCTTATTTAAAGTAACGGCCTACATATTTCGGTTTGTAAATAATTGCAAATTACCCAAAAATTTAAGAAACCTAAAGGAATTATCAGTGGAAGAATTTAATCATGCAAAATTATATTTGCTCAAGGAAGCACAAGCTGCACAGTTTTCCGAAGACATTGCTAGGTTAAAGCAAGGGTTGCAGTTAAAAAGGAACAGTAGATTATTATCGCTAGCAGCATTTATTGATTCTGAAGGTTTGTTGCGTGTTGGAGGAAGGTTACAAAAATCAAACGCATCTGAGAATAGGAAACACCCCGTGCTACTTCCTTATAAAGGAGATGTCACAACGCTTATTATTAGAGATTTCCACGAAAATAGCTTTCACGTCGGTCCTCAAACGTTGCTACTCTTGTGCGAGGGCAATATTGGCCACTTAATGGAAAAAGTGCATGTAAAGCACTATTTCATGAATGCATTGTTTGTAAAAAGTCTCGCCAGAAACCTCTACAACCGTTTATGGCTGCTCTTCCTAAAGAAAGAGTCAATCCTGGACGGCCGTTTGAGATATGTGGAATTGATTTTTGTGGTCCCTGTTGGGTAACTTCAGGCATCCGTAAATCAGTGAAGACAAAAGCTTACATTGCAGTATTCATTTGCTTTGTGACCAAAGCAATCCATTTGGAATTAGTATCCGATTTAACAAGTCAGGCTTTTCTGGCCGCTCTCCGTCGATTTTTTGCTAGAAGAGGGGCAAGTCGCCAAATTTTTTCGGATAACGGAATCAACTTTGTAGGGGCGCAAAAAGAATTGAAGATGTTCGTTACAACTCACACCATTTAAAAGCAATGTGCGGAACTAGGTACACAATGGAATTTCATACCCCCGAGAGCTCCTCACTTTGGAGGATTTTGGGAGTCAGCGGTTAAGCTTACAAAAACACATCTACGGCATATACTTGAAAATAAAAGTTTTTCATTTGAGGAAATGAGTACCTTGTTATCAGAGTGGAAGCCTGTTTGAATTCTCGTCCGATAATCGCATTATCCGAGGATCCTCTCGAATTTTCCCCTCTCACCTCAGCCCACTTCCTAGTAGGTGGATCCCTTCTGCTCCCTAATGAGTCTGACCTTACTAATCAACCTACATTAATTCGGAGATGGCAATTAGTCCAGCAGATGTTTCAGTTATTTTGGAAACACTGGAGTAAAGAATATTTATCCAGTTTACAATCAAGACATAAATGGAGGTTTCAACGCAAGAATCTACTTTTGGGTAGTCTTGTAGCCATAAAGGACGACAACTTACAACCTGCTTCCTGGAAACTAGGAAGAATCGCAGCTCTCCATCCAGGTTCTGATGTTATAGTTAGGGTGGCCACTGTGAAATTCGCTAACGGTACAGAGGCTAAACGACCTGTGGTAAAACTGTGTCCTTTGTTGGAAAAGGAAGAGGAGACTGATGCAGAATCTTCATAGAGAAGTGAACTTATAATTGCATAAATCTTTTTAGTTATGAGTTGAAATTATCATTTCAAGGTGGAGGAGTATGTTCGCACTTTATAACCTTTTTTGAAATTATTGAAATAAATGGCATTTCGAATTATTGGGCGGGGCGTGGTAGTGGAAGAATCCCCCACTCCTGCTGATCGGCGGTAGCTTTATAGTTGGAGTAGTACTGCTTTGGTTAGCTGTGTAGTATGTTCGGATTTTAACCTCAAATATATGTTTGTTAAATTTTGAAGTTGATTTTTTTTATTATTGAACCAGCACCTTGAACAACCAAGCTAGGATCGGCGAGAGAAATAATTCAGACCTCCTAGCTAATCTAACAAGTACTTTATCCTTAGAATTTCTGGTTAAACAGCAATTTGGATTATCCAAAAACAAATCATCAGGAAGAACCTCTGAACTACCAATTCTTACATTAACATCACCAATTAGTGTAAATTTAAGATGAGAAAATAAAACTAAAAAATTACATAGATCATTAAAATTTTCTCCCTAAAAGTTACAATTCATATACAAAGGTCAAATAAATACTTTGGAATTAAAATTATTATAATTGAAATTAAATTAATTCCCTCACAAGAACAGAAATTTAACGCACTTATTATAAAACTTAGACCTAATAGCATACAATTGACCACCAATTGCCCTGCCAAATTTAGCAGATTTAACTGCAGGGATCCAGCATAACTTATAATTAACTTATATTAAAAAGGAAAATCAAGTTATTCCTGCGACCCTTATTGTCAAGATCGTCAATAAGATTTTCAAATCTTAAATTATCTGACCTGAGAGCCTCAATTTGGCTCCTCAACTTAGAATCCTCTTCCCTAAGAGAGGTACACTCACTTTGAAGCAACTCAAAATCCTCTTTGGTGGCTAGGCTGGCAAGACTCTATACTAGAAGATCCTTCATTACATCCTTTATTTGAGCCAGAACGGTAGGCATTGAAACTTCTGAAAGTGTCAAAGATGGCGTCACCTAACTTGATTCTAATGGTATTTTTTTTATGACTTTTAATTCAGAAGAAATGGTGTCTGGTGAAGTCCTAGACCGTTTAGCGACTGGTATGAGATATTTCACTCGAAGAAATGTTAGGTGTATTTGGAAGCATAAAAATGTATGCTAAATAATATAATAATTCTCAAAACAAAGAAAAATAAAGTAAAATAAGTAACTAATAAAAGTGGTATTAATCCTGAATCGCACCAAAAAAAAAAAACTTCAGACTACAAAGTTTTAATTCATAAATTAAACCGAATGAATATGAACCGTACTTGAATAGATACAGTGTAGGTTGCAGCACAGTCGAAAAGAAAGAGAAGAGAATTGCGAGAGAGTGAAAGAGAAATAGCTCCCCACTTAACAGTACAAACATAATCACTTGTTTACTTACTGACTTCTGTAGTCCCCACTGGTGCAAAAGTTCAGTCTTAAATGGACTAAAAATACTGGCTTGGAAACAAAAAAAAACAAATTATAATAAGAAGTTTTCCTTTTTCTAATTAAGTTCAACTGCAGTCAAAAAACAAATTCAATAACTAAAAAGAAAAATGAAACTACGACACTTGGTATAAAATAAAGTTTCAACAAACTGCAAAAACCAATATAAAATAGAAAAAACTACGGAGCAAATAAATTAGATGTGTACACATTCAACACTCAATATCAACTCCACAAACAATCTATAAAATATATTAGTGTTTGATAACACTAACATATTTCGCATTTCACCTTTCATAATTCACACAGGCCATCCACGCACGCATGTATACTTAAATATGGGTTCTTTACTTGCCTAAATATAACAAGTCTAAACTAGCTTAAGTACAGACTTTTTATAAATATATCATTGAAAAAATTATATAAGAGTGTTAACCAAGCTTAATGTAACGTATATTCCGCATAATAGAATGGGTAAGAAAGAGAAGAAAAAGTAAGCACAAATTTTTATTAAAAATATTTTTATTAAGGTACTAATATTTTTATATACCATGGATCTAATTATTATATTCCTATTTCATTAGTTTAACAATAATGTCTGTATTCAATGGCAATAATCTGTAATTGATTAATTTATAACTTAAATTAACTAAAAAATATAGGACAATTTCTTGTTGAATTATTTACAGAATAATTATTGGGGTTATATATATTTTTCTTCTTTATATTTTATTTTTATATTTTTTAAATATTTTTTCCTTTTTTATTAATTTATCTATTTTATATATTATTTAGCTAACACACATATCTTTCTTTATTAGTCTATTCTTTTAATTAGATAAAAAATTCATTATATAAACATACTGTTGAGTTCATATAAACAAGTTGGTTGAAAAATATATAATATAATTTAAGAAATAAATATTCTTTCCACATTTAAAACAACAAAATAAACAATAAAATAAAAACAAGAAATAACAAAAAGAGATGTGCATTAGCTGTTTAGGATTTGTTATTTAAAACAAAAAAGAGAAGTACAAGAACACTCTTCATATAAAATTATTTCGAAATGTGTAAAATGGAAGAAGTTCAATTTATTTCTCATTTAAAAATGTCCATATTTTCTAAACATTTGTTTAACAAAAACAAAAACTAAATTACGATGAACAAAAAAAAAATAATTCTTTGGCATAACTGCAGTACAAAACGCACTTTTTTCTTTAAAGAACTCTGTCAGTTTTAATTCAAAACAGCCAAAAATGCATGGTACATAATAAGTGGTAATGGCTTGTATTTAAACAAAAATTAAATTAAATATTTTTTAGCAAATATTAATTTTTTTTTTGTTTCACGATTTTCACGGTTTAGATTTGGATTAGAATACCAGGATATTACTGCGAGTTGCAAGGATGACACAGCGCGTCTGTGTTTTTGGAAAAACTGATCGCCGTGCATGGCAGGCCTTAGCCTCTATTGGGCATTGTACGAAAAGTAAAATATCGACCATCATATCAGGCAAAGCGGCTATTCAAATGTGGACAAAATAACATTTTAACATGATCTCTACCCTTGTATTTTACAAAACTTAATCATCTGTACGCACGCATTGGTTAAATCTTTAGCACATTACCATTCCTCAGAAAATGCAATGAGATATAGGCACGGTGTTTGAAAAGTCCCCCTGTTCATGCCAAAAAAGCCAAATCAATCTATAAATTATTAGGGTCGGACATCACGGCCCTTCCTAACTTCTCATCATAATCTGCCTCCCACATCTTGATCTTTAACCGGAACTGGATTTCATATCCCCCATGTTTCTTGAATTCATATTCTAAACTTCGTGGAGCTGGAGAGGGGTCTATAATCGTTTCAGAATCCTTATCCCACCTGACATAACTGTTGAATAATAGCCATCTGCTTGAATGATCGATAGATTCACCAGTTTGGATTTTATAAGTTTCTTTAGCAGTTTGTTATAAGTTTCTTAAATCGACATGACTAATTTCTGCTGAAGAAACTGGTGACCAATCTATATCAGGATAGAGATTGGTGCATATTCGCTGAATCAGCTGAAATTGAAATAAAAACATGAAAGAGATGTACAGACGAGGACACACATTACCCTGTAGGGTGCACCTGATAATACAGCGGAACCAGCTGTTTAGAAGTGATAGTCTGTCGACTTGCGAGCATACCCATAGATCTGGAGGGTGAGAAGTGTTATTGAAGCACTACTTCTTCGGATCATCAAAACTTGCGAACAAATTCAGATAAAGGAAAACAGATATAAGATAGGTGGCATAAACCTGGACATCTCAGGTTTAAAAACAAAACTGATTGTGACATAAATTTAGCAAATCCCTGCTAAGTGAATTCCTGAAAACATACTAAAAGAGAGCTGTATCCAAAGTATACAGAACTTAGTGAAGTATTATAGTTCTTTTCATTTTTTAAGATATTTTACAATTATGTCGTGAAAAGAACAGTTTTTTCATAAAACAATTTGTACATTTATAAAGAAAACTTCAGATTTCAACCATGCATTTCAGCTATTATTTACAAATATTTTACCAATTAATTTTTCCTTTAATTTTTGAGCTTACGTATACGTATATATAAGCTATAAATAAGCTTATTCACACATGTACACTAACATATACTACAGAAGAAGAAACAATAACATTCTTATATAAATGAATGCCATGGTCAATAATAGTAATGTACTGTAATAACATAATTTCCAAACAAAAACAATTTTTTTTTTTTTTTAAATAAACGGTAAAGTAAAGATGACTAAATTATTTTATTTTTTTAAATTATTTGTTTTTTCTAAATAACAACATTAAATGATTTATAATTGTCTTCATACAATTTAACATATACAGCTCAATGGGGATTAACTTTTTCTTTTTTGAGCATTAATTTATAATAACAATAATAACAGTAATGAATAAAATTGCAATTTAAATAATAAAACAAATTATAGATTATATTTGCAATAAGAATGAAATAAATCTAAGTGTAATAGTAATAATGGGCAGATACCAAAAAACAAAAGAAAAAATTAGAAGAAATCTATGGAATTTGAAGTGCGAACCTGAAAAGAAATTGTGAAACTACCGTTTCATATGAAATATATTTACTTGCTTCTGGCTGATTACGAGTGCCAGTCGTTCCACTGTATCTACCTTGAGATGCATAAACAAATATTCTAAGAAAACTGCGTACTGTCTGCCTGAATCCGAGAAATAGACAACGGAGAATTGTTATCAAAATTAAATAGATCTTAAATGAAATGGATTTTGTAATGATAAGCAGAAAAATTATCATCTAATTTGGGGTTTCAATATGCTTTAAATTTTCTTTTGTATTTTTAACGTAATTAACTAAATCATGTGTTTTTGTTTTCTTTAACGGAAAGTTGAAACTAAGTAATCTAAACTTTTGAAGTGTCAGACTTTGTGTAGGGGTTAGCATCGGTCGGTGTGAGCTAGCACTTTTTTGGGGGTCCCATCAGAAGCATGAAGTTAGAAAGAGTACTAATGGTATAGAAAGAGTGCACATAATAGACAGTGTATATCAGAGATGATCTCATAAGTACTGCAGCTATTTTTCACTTTAGAGCAAACCACGAAGCTATTGAATTTGCAGAAGTTAAGGGGCTAAAGGGTTACAAAAGTGAAGAAAATGTGCTGAGGAATTCTTTGTATCAGATTGTTTACTTCGAATAGAAAGGTGAATGATTTGATTGGACACCTTGCAGGCTAGGTAAATACCGTAAGTAATGCATGAGCATTAACTTATTATGTAAAGATGGTAGATTGTAAAGTTGAATTTCATGAAGAGTTGGAATTCTTAGTTGAAACTTTCAGTTCCAATTTGCAGTCAAGTGGTAAGTGGTGGTCAAGTGCAGCTGTTAAGACATTACCTTAACAGTTGTTAATTACAACCTTCGACAAGGAACCTTCGCCTTATTCCCTTAATCTCTTATTTTCAGACCATAAATTTTACGAACAAAGTCTGAGCTATCAAAGTTTGAAACAAGTTGAAAGAGCCCAGCAAATTTCTATAAGATGTTTATTATAAATGAATAATTAAAAACTAAAACAACTTTTTCAAAAATACTCTTAAATGTAAACAAAAATAATTTTCTTTGTGTTATTAATTTACAAATAATAATTTATTAAACATAATCGCCTTATAAAAAAAAAAGTTTCAATAAATCTCTAAAAACGGTAAGTGAAATGAAACAATTCGAACAACTTATAAATATTTAAAAGTATTTAACATTAAATTTTAATGATAGGATTTTTTAAAAATAAATTAAGAAGGGATAGAAGTAAAAAAAAAATATTTAACCATAAATAACGAAATATCAGGGGAAAAAATGCTGGAATTATGTACATTTTAGTAATTTTATAAAGGTGAATGAACAAATCTCAAGTTTTACGTTTATGTGGTACTAATCCAAGCCTCAGTTTTGTGTCAAGTATAACAAAATTGAATATTTACAACCAGTTTATACTAAATAAGGCTTAATATTGATGGGATTTTCAAAATTAAATTAAGAAATAATTTGGATAACACATAGTTTTGGGCTAGACGAGCACATTTAATTAAAGATCTAGATCTAGGGGTCGACTTTGTCTTATTGTGTTTATACTATCAGTGAGACAGTAATAAATGTTTATTTCATCTGCAAGGCTGAACAATACTTGAGTAGACGCATGAAAAATCATTAATATCTCTTAAGGGGGGGCTCAATAACTTATTACTACCCCAGTCCTACTATATAGCTTTCAGTCTGAATATTATCCATAGGGAATGATATAGTTCTTTTGTGATTTCAGATGAAAATGCTTAGAGAATTTTCGAACTGAGCGAGAAGCATTTTCAAAGAATGGACAAACGAAGAACTCATTAGCCTGTTTTAAACTTGGTCATATTTATTAAATAGGCTGCTAGGCCAGGCATGTGGCAAGCATGAGAGTTCCCAGGGAAATTCTTGAAAAAAACTATATGGTGAAAGAAAAGTAGGTAGTGCGGTGTGCGGATAATGTGACATCCATTTCTGGAGACATTCAAGCCGCCTTCTTCCATTCATCAACTGCTACTAACAATGCAACCAGATTTACGAAACTAATCCGACAAAAATATAACAAATCTGGCAAAATATTTATAAAATAATCAAATATGTAAGGGTTATTGTGAAACTGAGTTTTCTAAATTCTTCAAAGTGGATGGTTACACGTTTAAATTATATTTTTCTTCAATTTTTTACAACATTTGCAAAATAGTAGTAATTATTTTTATTATTAAACACTATTATTACAAGCAACTTTTTAATAGAAAAAGTCAAGTTTGTTTATGCTCAAGGCAGGAATCGTCCTTCATTTGAATATTGTTCAGACCTGCAAATCAAAGCACTACTTTAAACAGAATACTTCAACAACAAAAACATGTGTCACAAAACTATTACATTAAAGATATTTAAAATAGATGTCTCACCAGGTAATATATCCCAGAAAACATTTTTAGATAGAGAGAACCTAACAATAACAATAATAAAACAAATAAATCTATATATTTTGTTATAGCAATATTTCTAGTATCTTTTTTGAATTACCTAAATATATATAAAAAAGAAATAAATAAATAAGTATTGATAATTATTAATAATAATTATCTATCAAAATTACACAATAAAATAAAAACAAAAAATTTGAAGCAAAAAAGAGCACAAACTAGAAATGTATCACATTCTGGTTAAAATAAATGTTATTAAACATTTTTTTCTTTTTTTTTCATATCTTTCCTTCATGACTAATTACATCTTCAGTTGAATAGTAACAAAATAATGCTATTTATACCCATGGTTTAATGCGGTATAATTTCATGCTATCCAATATTTTATAATTTTTAATTGATTTACAAAGTTTCTTTGTAATATAGATAAAAAGTTATTAACTACAGCTAAAATCGGTTCCACTAATCATACAATACAAAGTATTACAATTTTTTTTTTTTTTATGGTATGTTATTTCATGAACGTACCATTATTTTTATGTTTAATTTTATGTCAGGGACGTTATCGGCCTAATGTACAAGTTATATATATATGTATATTTTTTGTTTTATAAATATTTTATAGTTTCAAGAAAGAGAGCGAGACATGCTTCACATGTACGTCTCCCCACGAAAAATATATTAAATTAATATATTTAAATATTATAATAATAATAATTATTTTTATTTTGTGAAATTTCAATTATTTTGTTTTCAATACATAATGTATATAAAAGGGGCTAGCAAATACAAATTCTAATAATACACTTTTTATGTTATTTCTGGGAACACCTTTTTTTTTATGAATGTAAACAATAGCTATTTTTTTAGGATTTATAATTACGTAATTTCGGCACATAATAAAAGTTAATTTGCAATATGATTTCAATGTTTTCTCTACCATAAGTTTCAACATTATGAACAAAATTCTTTTGGTTTATTCTATGTTTAGGAAAACATACATACATATGTAATAAACATTAAAACATTCTTTGATTTTCAATTCAGTAGAATGCTTTTTTAATTACAGAATCAGAAATATTATTCAGAAAGAAAGAGTGCACATTAGAACAAAAATATTGGTGTAAACATTTACCTTCAACTAGATTACAAAATCAATTTAACAACTAAATACATCCACCATAAATTATTAATAAAAAAAAAATGCTATATTAGGTTGAGCAAAATAAATAATCGTTTCAATTAGAGAACTATACAATTAAAGTTTTGAAACAAGTATCTTCTCGGTATCTGAGATTATGACCATAAAAAATACCTTCTGAAACTGTCCGGTTTCTGATATTCATCCATTATCAGAGTTTGGTTTAGCTAGACTGTGCAGAAATGTTGTATTTCTCGTACATTGCAACGACTGATTGAACCTCTCTCCATACAATCAGTAGGTGTAGAGTATGAAAGAAATTTCAAACAATGGATATTAAGAATTCTTCACAGTTTAGCTAAACCACACTCTGATGATGGATGAAAATCCAACCCAATCTCACGAGTCTAGATTAAAAAAGCATGGTCACAATCTCAGATATTGGCCAGCATTGCGACTATCTTCTAGATCGCAATGGATCTGTGTTTAACTAAATTTTGGATATACATATTGGGAACCATTCTTATCGTTAGATCTAGCTCTTAACTCCATTTTCTTCACTCCTCTATAAGGCGTCCCACGATTAAAAAGTCCTATTTGTTATGTTTAATAAATGATTTATTTTTTATTCTGTCTTTATTCAACCTATCCCCTAATTTAAACAGTTTTTAACCACTCCCTCTACAAACTTTAATTCATGATAAACTGAGTGAATGCTACAGTACCTAATGACTGCAAGCTAATATTTAGGCCGCCGAAAAAATATCTATATTAGACATTAAAATACTAAAAATTTCTTTGAAGACCTGATCGCAATAGATAGGTAGATGGTTGTAAAGAATCCAGAACGAAGTATACAGACAATAGAATTAAGCAACAGTGAACGTTAAAGTGAGGGAGGTCAAACGAATATAATACGAGGACATCAATCGCTTCCGGCTCCTGGAAAGCGTATTACTTAATTAGTAAGTTTTACCGTCTTCAAATTAAAAAAATATCGCTAAGCAATACAAAAGTACGTGCTCAGAACAGTAAGTATTGTGAAGTGGAGGATTATGGGATGTTGCATTGCAGCTTCTAGCAGAATCACAGCAAACTACTTACTGCAAAAACCCAAGTATTCGCAAATTACTTAATAACAACAAGACTAACCATTGTAGCCTTTATTCTCAAAATTCAAGATTTTTCCACTTTCTGCTTTTACTGCTGACCTATCTACTACATGCTGCAGTGAGCAGCATTAAATTAATTAAATTTAGTTCATCTAATTATTAAATTAGTTTTTATTAAAGTAACAATTGTTATTTAAATTATTATTTTCTGGCGAACAATTTATATTCAAGTGGCAAATGTCAGGTAAGCAACTGTAGGGGAGCAAATGTCCAGGCGAGCAATTGTTCAAGCGAGCATTGTTCACGAGATTGAACTTTGGAGGAAATTTTGGTGGAAGGAGAGCAAAGTAATGATAAAACTGAATGCTCTGTTGGAAGGCAAATATAGTAAAATTGGCGAAGTGTATCATAAACGCCAAATGGAAAAGATGCTAGCCTTACAGGAAACTTATATACTGAGATGTATGGAGAATTATGCGGGAAACAAAGGCTCAACCCGGCATGTCAAAAAAAAAAGATTTTACTGACGTCGGCAAGTTGGGTCTCAACTCTTTATTTTGCATATTTTATATCAACTGCATTGAACACAATAAATCGCAACACAGATTCAAGGAATGTTTCGCACCTTCCTAGTGTTGAATTTAGTGTCTTCTAGTAGAGAATGTTTAAAAATTGGTAGTCATATTGTACTGAGTTTAGTTCCATTTTAATTTGTATTTGGTGAGGTTATATACATATAACGTGGCATTTCTACAAGAAAACAATCTACAAGAAAAAAAATCAAAAGAACAAAACATATTAGTAACGATAGGAAAAACAATTTACTAAAAAAATCCGAAAACATAAGAAGTGCGAAATGGCTAATGTTAAGGCACTTCCAATTAAAATTTACATTTATTGAGTAAATACACAATTTTGTTGCTTTTTAAAAAGTTAATTGCACTTTTCTTGTAACAGTCACCAGTATATAGAGAAATTTAAAAAGAAGAAGAATTTTCAATAGAATTTATTTATAAAAATAATACTAGAAAAACTAAGTGAGATGAGTTAAGCTAAGAAGTTATTAAAGTTTTCACCTACTATCAAACGAAAATGACGGTGCTAGAAAAAACAAACATCAAAGACTAACTGTAAATTCTTTAAGAAAATAGTTGACACATAATAGCAAAAGGGAAATTCTAGGTTCTCTAATATAATGTCAAAATGAAAAGTTAATTGGTTTTATTTTGGAACTGCAACTTGGAATAAATTTTCGTGAGTTATGTAGTGATATACTTGAGCTATTACCACCAAAATTTTAAGCGCTAGTTTTTTTCTTTATAAGTTATGACATTAAATGAAACAATATATCTTTTATAAAGAAATCCAATGATGGGAAAAATTAATATTAAATTTTGTTTTAAACTGGGCAAAACTGTATTGAAACGTTTGAAATTATTCAAACTCTTTATGATATTGAAGCCATGTGCCACGAGATTGTTTTCAAATGGTTTGCAAGATTTCTTGAGAGAAGGCATTGAAGAGATCTACGACCGAATGCATGAAAAACAAAAAGAACACGAAGAAAACATGCTATAAGAGGCCGAATTTCTTCTAACTGATCGCTGTTTAGTTGTAAGACTCACTGAAGAAAACTTGGGAGATAAAAAAAAAAGCGAAAGGTCTGCGCTCGCTTTGTACCTCATTCATTTATGCGATTTGGTTTGGGCAAAAAAAGCATTTTAATGCTTGAACAATCGCCATTATCTCTGATTTGGCTCCGGCTGAATTATTTATTTCCAAAATTAAAATTGACCAGAAATGGAACGAAAGAATACTAATTATCTGGGAGAGGTAATTCGTTCCTAGAAAATGATAAGAAATGCCGAACTTCGAGAAATCAGCCTGATCTGGTGGCATATGTAAAACAAGCTCATGGGTAAGCTATGTAGAGAGAGAATGCAAAGTACAGGATTCCTAGAAAGTTGTAAGGGACGCTGGGATAAAGAAGAAGAAGAAGGGGAAGACTTCATTTGGATGGCTGCATGATGTAATAGCTAACTTAAAAATTCTGGGTGTAAAGAAATTGAGAGCTCGTGTTCAAAGGGAATGAGTTGTTGGAAGTGGTTGAGAAGGCCAACTCCTCACAGGAAAGCTAAATAAATTATAACAATGATAGTGAAAGGAACACGTCATGGTTCAATCAGAACATTGAAAGGGTTGCAACGAAGTTTCTTCAGACGATTCCAACGAAGACCTTTAAGGATTGTTTCATAAAGTTCAAGAATCGTCTTCAGCGGTTTATAGAATCACAATGAGACTATTTTAAATGAACAATTATAAAACCAAATTATACATATTGCATGTACTTTATTTGATATCAGTCACATTTTCACTGTGGATACATTGAGTATGTTTATTTTCCGTGTATCTATGCATATTTAAGGATACTTCTACGTAGTAAAAAATTGTTTAAGAAAATCTTAAAACCCGTTTAAAATTAATCGTTTAATAAAAGTTTGATTAAAAAAAAATATGGTATGCCCCAACTTGGTTTTAACTCAAAATACTACTTACTACAAAGAGGCCAATCCTTTGATAAATATAAAAAGAAAAGCAAATAACTAACATTGTTACAGGATTATCCTTCTAACAATGCATATGAACCGAACCTATGGATATTACCGCAGATCTACTGTGCATTGCAGCTGCAGTGGAAATATGTATAAAATTTTTTTTCATCTTTGTTTTCGGAGTATGTTCACAGGTCCTTAGTTGGAAACGGAATTTTCTCACGCCCAGCATTGGTGTTTATTAGAGATACAGCCACGAAGCACAATCTTTGTACCTTGTACAGTAGGGTAGATTTGCTTTTGGCAGCTTATGCATGTAAATTATACATGTTAAATACTGATGATTTTGGAGACTCAGGAAGGCGCTCTAGAAACTCTCCATCCATCTAAATTAATATTTCATTCAGCCTCCAGTCCTCTCCAGTCTTAAAACCTCACTCTCTTAGACTGGTTCTAATTAAATAAAACGCAGCAGTATATTTCGCGCTTTATTTAGCTTCGTTGTAAATTGAATTATTAAGAACAAAATAAGTTCATTAGAGAATATATTAACATAAACTCGCCATCTTATGACAGATTGCTTGGGTTGTGAGGAAATTAGGTTCAGGACCTTTGGTAGGAACAGAATGTCTGTGGAAGAGCTTAAGCTATTTCCCTTTAAGGCTATTGTTCGATTAGTTTGGACTGCGGAGAATCTTGGATTAGACCCAGGCCTGGATATTTATTCTAAAACCAGTTTGTTGTTGTTTTTCATGGGGCTGCTATATGGGCCCAGTGGGGCTTTGGATCGCGAAGGGTTTGGTCCCTCTCCACAGACAATAATAATAATCATAAACTCTAAAAATAAATTAGTATTTTGTTGTTCACCACAATTTTGCAGCCTATAATCCATTAAAATGTAATATCCCATTGCAAAACAACCGAATTGCAATAGAATACTAAGTTACCACATAAAACACCATCTGATCTCCTCCAATCCAGTGGCCATTTGATCTTCCGACTTTATTAAAAAAAAAAAATGCATAACAGTAAAAAAAATTGCATAACAATGTCCCTTGTATAAGTAGTTTTTTTTTTTTTAGGATGAAATTAATTATATAATTTATGTTATAAAAATGAAAACAAATATTGGAGTGCAGACTAAGAAGGGCTGAAGGCTTGCCAGATGGCTTCCCATCTTTTTGGGAGATCAAACACCCCAGAACCCACAGCCATTTAATTTTGGCCTTCGCTCCCTAATTTTTTTGTTCACAATGCTGGGTCTCACCCTTTAAGCCCTCAGTTGAATTATAAAGTAAAAACAAAGATAATATAATGATTGGAGAAGAAATAGTTTCTAATCAAATTATATTTTCATATATTATGTTTGTAATATAAGGGAAATGAATTAACAAAAAAAATAATAAAAAATGAAAAAATCTTGAATATCAAATGCAGATATCTTTGTTAAAAGTATACTTTGCAACATTTATCCTCACCTCACCTATTTTTCCCCTAATGAATGGAGTGTCTTTAAAAAATAATTATTCCGCAAAAATACATGAATATTTTATAAAGTACCATTTAAAAGAAGATGTGTTTGTAAAATATACTAATTGCTAATTTAATAATAAATATTAAAAAAAAATTTTTTTTAGGTTCTTCACACACACAACACACACAAAAATAATATCATGATTTTGTTCTAATTTTTTAATTTGATACAGTGTAATTCTATATCTGTATAGAAGTCTCTAATCAAGCAAGGCTACAAATGAGATACGACTGCATTTTTCATTGCTCAAAAATACTGTAAAAACAAAAAAATATAGGTTTTTTCAGAGTCCAAAACAAAAATTTATTAGAAAAAAAAAATGTATGGCTTAAAATGAAAAAATAGAAACTGACAATGTTTCAATTTTTTTTTGTAACCTCCCTCACTTAGAGATAATTTCTTTCTCAAAAAATTGTGAAACTAGAATGATAGACTCCTCTCTTAGGTATTACTATTAGTTCTCTCTTAAGTTATTATTACGTAGTTACAAAAATCTACAAAAAAGAAAATATATATATATATTTATAAAACAGATTTTTTTCGTCTGAGCTATATATTTTTTTTAATTTGTAATTTGTTTTTATAATTATGTTAATAAATTGAATTCTACGAGGACTTTGGCGATGTTCCTTGCCCTTTAGGAGGTGTTGCCGCCCCCCCGGAACTATTAGAGCTGGGTCCAAGACTTGTGTCCATTGCTTCACTATTTTGTACCACTGAGTTGAAATACCGATCTGAAATAAAATAATGGAATAATTTGTGAATAAGGGATATTAAAAAAAAAAAAAATGGGATAAACAGAAAGTTACAATGGATTCAACGAAACTCTAAACTCGATGCGAAACGGCATAAATTCCAAAGCCTGCTGGTCGGCGATTTTTAATGGGGAACGCAATGATCTGAACGTCAGCGCATAATGATCACCGTTACTGAGTTACTGCATTTGCAATAAGTATCTTAACTGACAGTAGCTTCCCAATTTATTGACGCTAGTATCTCAATAACAGCGTTCGCATTAAAAGCAAAAGCGTTAATCGTCCATTTGCGGAGGCACGTCGAGTACTTGGTTTTTAGCGACGGCTATTATTATTGTTATTGTTATTATTATTATTATAACTTCAATAATGTTAGCGATGGGAATAATTCCGACCCTCTGAACAAATTGAATATAACTGAAGAACTTCCTCACCAGCCTTGCTGGATCCATACTTTTGGGCTTCCTTCAAGACCAGGGTTTTAAATCTCTGGTATATATTTCTACCGCCTCGTCAGGCACCAGGCCATTAGCCTGGGATGACGATTGGAATTTATCAATATTCAGCTGATATAAATCTTTCATTTCAATTACAAAATGTTGGTAATTCCGTATCTTCTCTGCCACTGGGGGTTGCGGATATTATCATCCAAGGGAATCCAACGTCAATTATCTTTTGCCATCCCTTGAAAGGAAAATTTTAAATAAGAATGACCAGCTATGTGCAGGTCCAGAATGCACCAGGTCCATTGCACCAGTCCAATCCAGTGCACAATTATGATTATGATATCATAATCATGCACTGGTCCCAGTAAATCTTAATCCTGTTATTTTCCGCTGTGGCTTCAGGGAAGATTTATAGAAAGAGAATATCTCTCTCTTCGGTAAAATGCTTGTTATATATTATTGTGATTTTTAAGGCGCGCCAAAATCATAGATCATTGGCCCCCGAGGCCTTCTAATGCAATGCCGGCCACCAGCAGTGTTCTCACGTTACAGACAACACTGTCTATCACCAGACAGTGAGCTATAGAGGCTCTTAGGAAGAGAAACTTTACGGGCAGCAGTGTCTTTGGACTCGAAGCATGAGCCTTCGCGTGTGAGGTCAGCGCGCTATCACTGAGTTAATCCCGTCCCTTATTGTAATTATTATTATTGTTTCTGTGATTATTATTATTATTTTTAGGAGGCGCATCGACCGTCATTAGGCTACTCAAGCTCGTGTTCTACTGCAGGGCACCCAACACAGTATCTTGACCATGGATGGTGGAGCCTCAGAATTTCGAACACGGTTCCATAAATCCTCTCTTAGATCATCGATCCAGTGGACGAGGGTGAATGAGGATACCTCCTGGATAATGGAATCCTTTACATCAATAAATCGGAGCGATGTATTTATGAATATTGCACTGCCCCTCGGATTCGTAGTGTCTGTGTCAATGTTTAGTAAGAAGGCATATTTATCCTTGGAGTGGTAACACTGTGATACAAACAAGACTAGTCCAGGCAGTGCTGCCCTAAGATTTTCTCTTTTCGCTCAACAGCTTACTTTCTTGTGATGGGCAGTGTTGTCTGTAACGAGAGAACATTTCCCAGAAGCCGGTAGGCACTGAGAAGGCTCCGGGCACCAATGACCAAAGATGTTGACGCGCTTTAATAAACAAAAGAAAAAAATACAGATTTTTATTGAATATTAACCAAGAGATGATCAATAAAAATTATACGTTAGAATAATGATACCATCATCAATAAGAGCTGCGGTCTCGTGATTGGCTGTGATCAGTGGGGTCATCATGTAGTCCTCTTCAAGGATGAAGGGAGGTCCAGGACCAGGTGGTGGTGGTGCTGAGCCGGCACCAGGCGGAGTCCATCGGGGAAGTGCACCTCTTGAACTCGTCCTCGGGCTTCCTACTGTAATTTGAGTCGGGAATAGGGACAAATTTGTTGGACTGATTACACCGGACATTCCACCCATTGGACTTAAATTAGGATAACTGAATAACTGGAAAGAAATTAAATATGAATTATATTTATTTAAAAATAATATATTTATTTATAAAAATAAATACTTTAAACTTAAAAATCTTTTAAAATGAAAATATAACATCTAAGTCAGCCTTCGAAAGAATTTATCTTCGAAATGGGCAAACGACTGAGCCCCATATCCTAGCTCTTTTTGTAGGCTAGTTGTATCAGATAGACACAACACAAAATAACTGTCAATTGCAAACAAACAGTGAGAAAAAATACTGAAAGGCATGGAAGACACCTAGAAGAAGGCGATATATTTGGAGAAAAT
This sequence comes from Triatoma infestans, assembly GCA_011037195.1. Lineage (NCBI taxonomy): Eukaryota > Metazoa > Arthropoda > Insecta > Hemiptera > Reduviidae > Triatoma > Triatoma infestans. The sequence goes on from JAAEAF010001832.1 coordinate 165,431, forward strand.
TCAGATAAATTCTTTGGCCGCATTTTTGCAATTATATATATATATATATAACTTTGTTTTAATTTTCAATATGACTTACTTGGGCGGGTTGCGTATGTATGTGTGTAAAAGGTACAGGGTAATCTCGGGAAAACGATGTTGGAACTACTGTACGACCTGTATGAGCTGCACCTTGTGGCGAATCTTGGGCTTGTTGGGGCGATCTCGGTGGGGAAGCCTCAGGTGGCGGACTGGGCGGAGATGAGCCGCCACTACCAACGTTCAACTCACCTACATCAAATTCAAATATTATTACTAATTTTATGAATAGTAAAAGGAAACTAATGCTCTCATTTAGGTATTGTTTCGCAAATGTCATTCTGTTAACAGAAGCAAGTACCAATACATTTACTAATTTGTCCTAATATGCTGCATAAATTTAAAAACTTAGCCAGATATCGAACCCAGGTTGGTGAAGGTGATATTTCCGTCAAGACGCCTCAATTTATTTTTAAGAATCAACGGCATCAGAGCGATATTTCTCTTTTTAACCAACTACTTAAATAACTGGCCCATTTCGCGCTAACAGGTTCACAAGTAACAATTTCATTTTAACACACTGCATGTTAACATAACTGTTTATTTGCAAGAAATGTCAAATCATTTCAAGACATTTTTAAAAATCTAAAAAAGTCGAAGGTAAAAGAATGAATCTGGAATGGAGTATCAAAATTTCAACTCCTTTATTTGATTCAGAACTGAGCTTAGCAATGAAAATAAAGTCTACTCAGAAGTCAGCAGACGAATAATGGGTGGGTAACTGCGTCTACTTTCCATCAAACACGAGCAACAAAAAGCGGACTGTATAAAACACTGTAAGGCCTGTTAGTCATACGTAGCTGAGACAGGGTTAATGCTTCCAGGACGCAGTACAGTATCCCCTAAAAAAAATAATGCTTTTTCTTTGTCAATATGTGAAAGAGTAATTCTCAGAAATGGGAACTGCGACAACGCTAGCTTTATAAAAGCATGGGGCATTTGATGAGAATGACCGAGAAAACAATATATATGATTAACAGAAGAAGAGGGCGCCCTAGAAAAAATGGATTTAAGAGGTTGAGAACTATGTGTCAAAGCTAGGTGTCCAGAATTGTAAGAAAAGACGGTGCTTAAAGACGAATGGAGGCAAGTTGTCGAGAAAGCCCATGCCGGGCTGTAATGCTATACAGTAAGTACACGTTAATTTCTTCTTAATACTGTAGATAAAGAAATTATCGATGATCGGTCACAGAAAACACATTCTTTCAGATAACAACAACATTTCGAACAAATTTATTGTCTTCTTCAAGGTAGTTGAAAGAAAAATTAAAAGATGCAATACAAATTTTTATCTTTAATAAAATTTAAATTTATTTCTAATTAAAATCAATAACAGTTATCTACCTATCAGTTTTTAGCCATTGTTAATTTTGTTGCCCCACTTTCAAATTTGTCTGTCCTTTTTCTTTGAATACATCTAACGAAGACAATAAAAAGTGAAGATAATTAGGTGTTATTCAAAAGAAAGGTGCGAGTAAACTGAATTTGCTCTGTGCAAGTCTGTGTTATTAGACTGTTTGACAAACACATCCTGAAGGAAGGGAATAGCTAAGTGGTTAGCGTACTGGACTCCCACGCGGAGGACCCGGGTTCGAATCCAGTGCTACCTTAGATTTTTTTTCTTCCTAGGAGCTTCTACAGCTCACTGTCCGGTGATGGATAGTTTATCTGTATCGAGAGAACACTGTCCGGAGGCCGGCAGTGCACTGAGAAGGCTCCGGGCGCCAGTGACCATAGATTTTGACGCGCCTTAAATTTAAAAAAAAAAAAAAAAAAAAAAAATCCTAAGATGGGCGAACGCCCGAAACCGGTCGATGACCACAAAAAGAAGCAGGCTATCACGGAAAATATATCTGATGTGTGACCTATTCTTTATAATTTCTTTAACTAAAACTCGAGAATAAGTATCTATCTACTAAAATTCTACATTGTGGCTAGATTATTTATTTCTTGTTACTCCTTAAAACAGAGAAATATCAGTAAATAAGTTATTTGGGGTCTGCCTTTTCAAGCACGTCATAGAATTCTAACCAACTTTTGTCGTTTGAATTTTAATCGCTTGTCCAGTATGCAGAATCTATTCAGAAAAATGATCATATTTCTCTTGTATTTTAAACCATCATATGCATTACCCAAATAACATCAAAATAAACTATATTCAATCGTTTATAATATACACTGCTGTAGGCTATGCATAAACAAACGCCTCATTTGAAATCCTCACGCTAGATTCAAATGACCTCAAGTTGAACAACGCCTGATTCTTAAAGATGCTTAATGATAACAGAACTAATCTGACATTATGGGAGAAGATAAATATTATCTCTTTTATCTTCAAAAACCTTCTATAGTAGGGCTCCTGGATACGCGGTAATTCAGTAACCTAACCAACAATAACGGAGCCTTATATTATCATAAATTGGTGTCACTGTCATCTGTTTAAAACAGCTACTTGTTTCAGTATACATAACCTCTATTCTCATTTAAGAGAAGAACAGCGTTCAGTCATCGGATTTCTGGTTTCTCATAGGGTAAACTATCTGATATTTACTCCCGGAATGAATGAGCCATATTGAGTAAGTTTTATGAATAAATTGTGATTTGCTATGTGCGGAACAAACAATCGAGATATCAACTCCATCACTTGAGCAAGTTACAATAAAAAAAAAGAAGCTTAAGAACCAGAAAAAAAAGACGTGCTTTACAGAGAGAACGAGTACTTTTACCTAAGGGCAACGCTCGCCTATATATTGCAATCATAGCTTGAAACTACCGGGAAATTCTGCTATGTGCACCTTCAGATTTCTTTACAAAAAAATTTGTTGAGAGGTGGGGGTAGATTGGTGAACAAGTATATAAATACAACGGGAAATAGGTAAGCTGTGAGATTCATTTAAACTACCACATTAAAACTATAACCTTGTATCTCTTTACTGATTGTATGTCACTCGAATCAAATGATTTCTCCGGTCTGGCATGATGTATAAACACCTGCTTATAAAAACACTAGCTGAAACTGAATCCTTAGTGAAAATGAATTTTATTGGCAAAGTTAGTAAGTATATGATTAGTTACTTACCAGTAGATCTGATGATAGCCACAGGTCGTGCCATCGGCGGCGGAGGAGGTGGTGGTAGCATACTACTGGGGTAGTACTGTGATAATTTGTTAGGACTTCTGGATGGGCCGGCCTAGCAAAATATAAAATGATTTTATAACAAGAATAAGTTAATATACCATAATGCTAATTTGATATTTCGTGCTTCCGAGAGCATTGTCATGCAAAACACCAGAATCTTCGGGTTGAGACCGCGTCAAATTGATTCTTACCAGTTGGAGAAACGCATTCCAATATGGATGCCAATATGGACGCCAGTTTATACTAAACTACTGACGCGGTCTCAACTCGAAGACCTTGTTGTTTTACAAAATGTTAATTTGTTAAAAATGATCCACCTATATTTTAGAAGTGTTCAAGAAGAATATTTAAAATATGTTATTGTAATTATAAATTTAAAATAATAACATTAATTATAATATAACTTTATTTTCTTTCAGGACCTAATGTCCTGTAGAAACAGAATTGGGCACAATGTTTAATTACGAGTATTTAACAATAATTAACTAAAAAAAAAAAATTTATCCAGATTGATACAAAAAATAATGATAAAAATAATAGAAATAAATGACAAATATAAAAGAAATAAAGGATCAAGCAAAATTTAAGTTTTAACTCTTTTCTGTTACAACTATTTTTAAATTATTACTTATTACAATATTGGAATACGTTGTAAATTAGATGTTGAGGTTCGGTCATAAAAAAACTCTATTTAAATTTTCACCGATGTTTCAGCAAATTTATTGCCTTCTTCAGGGTCTGTTCAAAAGTTTTAATACAAATAAAAAAAAAAAACAACATAAACAAAAAATTAAAATAAACTATTTTTAAAATAAACTTTATAAATAAACTAAATAAAAAGTAAACAGGCTAAAAAATTAGTTGTCTGGGGCCAAAGAAGAAACTTTTTATTTTTTAAAAAGTTTATTCGACGTTTCGGACACCTTTGGTGTTCTTCCTCAGGAAATGTTAAGGAAGAGTGACAGAAAGAAATCAATTAATAATGTCTCTGTAGATTCTGAAATATCTCTGTAGACATTTTGAAAATGAAATGTATTTTAATAAACCTCGACTTTATAATTATTTCAAGTGTTTTATTGGGACACCCCGTATGTTTATATAGGAAGTTTAAAGAAAGTCATTTGGGCCGTTTTCAAGAAAATCGTAAAAAAATGATAAATTTATTCGGTAATGTGGTATTTCCGGTGCTAACCACACACTCTTGTTCTCTCTCACACACACCCAGACCAATTTCTAAAAGAAACCATTTTTCGTGAAAATTCCATTTTCAAACAAAAATATAAATACTTCCCTCTGGAGAAAGTATTTACTTCCGCTTAAAATATAGTACTTACTCTTACAGAAAGGTAAATAGGAAATAAATAAAGCATTACATACCTGATTTTGAGCATTTTCCGCTTCTTGACAGACAAAAGTGACAAAATCTGAGAGTGTGTCGTGTCCATTCTCTGGATACTTTGCTGGACTATGTTGGTCGGTAGGTTGGTAGTAAGTGGCTGTTGCCAGTGAAGCGACGTTCGTATGTCCAGCGGCCAGACCTGTGGGAAATAAATTTGTTCCACAAATAGGGACCATCTCTGTTTATAATTAATATGTATATATATATAAAAAATTATAATATTAATGATATATATATATTATATATATATATTTATTAAATATAATAATACAATATATCTTTTTTGGAAAAATTATATCTAAAAATTCTCCCCATCTAAAAGCAATTTAATATCTATCGAATTGTAAATTGTTGGCCGTTAGAAATAATCAGATGTCTTTATTAGTTAGCTTATCGGCCAGGAAGTGTCCAAGAAAACACCAAATGATTTTTAAGTGTTTTTTATTTGAAACCCGACGTTTCGGCAAACCTGGACATTTCTTTATTTAAAAAAAAAAAAGTTATATATATATAAATATACATATTTATTATATTTGTCCTGCTTCTTAGTCCCTTCACTACCAACAATTCGTAACGGTACTTCCCCTCTCCACTCCCTGTTTTTCCTTCTCAACCTTTCACTGGCAGTACACTCATAACTACAGACATAATCAAACATGTTGTGACAAGACTTCCAAACTTCTCTCATTCTAGGTCTGTAACTTTGCTACAATTTTGTCTAAATTATGTATCTGTGTAATTACTTTGGTATTTTGTTGAGTTATTTTACTATTACTACTTTTTGTTTTTATTGTTCTATTGTTTTATATCTGTTGTTCTGTTTACTGTTTTGTGTATGCTAGCTGTATTCTTATTTGTATATTTTTTCTTTATAGATAGCCCCTGAAGATGGTAAACAAGTTTGCCGAAACGTCGGGTTTCAGATAAAAAAACACTTAAAAATTATTTGGTGTTTTCTTGGATACTTCCTGGCCGATAAGCCAACTAATAGATACATCTGATCAGAAATCAATATCTTCATTTCAAGTATCTTTCGGTTTGTTTTATATTACAACATTGTTTCGGAAGGTACGTTTCACTTTGGGAATTTTCTGCTGGAATATTCAACCAAAAAAAATATTTGCTCTGAAAATGTGTTGGTATTAGGACAGATCCCTGTTTATCTCAATCGAATTGTGGGGGAAAAAAAATAGTACAAGGTACTGCCCGTAGGGGGAAGTGGACTAGCCACTCTTCAGGGAGCTTGGCGTCCCTGCGGGTACCAACACTACAACACCTACACTAATACCTCCCTACATTCACACAATACACATAGGGCCTGCAGAGGTAGTTGATGTGTGCAGCTACTTGGGTCTACCGATCCCACAGGCAAACTCGAGCTCCCCACCACACATTCCCACTTACACCTGGACACTCGACACTTTACTGACGACAACACACTGCATGAACAAGGACACGCAGTCGTTGAGAGCTAGGAGTATAAATACCTCTCCCTTGTGCTTGCCGGCACGAGGCTTTGGGGCTAGGGTGGAAAAGAGGGTCCTGGACGTTTGATGTGACGACGCCCTGCAGGCGTCCGATCCCAAAACACTCTTGCCTCGCTGTCCCCCGCGAACCCTACCTGGGGATCCCGACTCCAGGAAGGCTAGGGAATTCCGCCTCAGGTGGGTTCCTAGGGTTAGGAAAGGGGCCACGGGGGCACGGGTCGATATCTTGGTATCGGAACGCTGTCTTCCGTGGCACCGGACTATGTCAGGGTGTGATGGTCTGCTCGGGTAGTAGTCGGGTCCATTTGAGCGTCCGTGGAGGCGGGACCACGTGCCCTGATGAAATTCATATTATTGTTATGGATAATAATAATCTTTTTTCTGGGCCTAGCCCACCAACTCTTCCCCACCTTACCTCCAATCCCACCCCTATACCAAATAATACTTTCCGTTCACCTACCTCAACCCAAAACCTTTCTACTTCCATCAGCTCCATTCCCCCGTTCCCCAATCCTCATTCCTACATATTAAATCAAAATGGACAAAGACTCGGCACTGAAATGGAAAAATCATCTTCTGGGATGCAGATAACACTTCAACCTTATAGCCCTTCTTCCCCGCCGAGGAAGAAAGCCAAGGGTGGCCACCGAAAAGAAAGCGAAGTTAGGATTAAATTCATCGATTTAGAAGAAGATGATTGGGGTAGATTCTTTGTAGTTAAGAAAAAAGAAGGAACATTCTCAAATGAATGTTCCTTTAAACTGCATAAGTTTATTAAGAGTACGTTAGGCAAAACAAAAAGTATTAGAAAGCTCAATAATGGTTCTATTTGTATTGAAGCGAATACACGAAGCCAAATAGAAGCCATCTTGAAATTGCAGAAATATATGGATGCTGAACTGGAAGCTGGCCCACGTAGTCGTCTAAACACATCTCAAGGAGTAATCACATGACGGGACTTCCTCAATAGTAGTACCGAGGATATAAAAGAGGGTCTGGCCGATCAGGGAGTGGCGGAGGTGAGGCGTATAAAGCCGAGGCAGGATGGATCCCTAGTGGACACTGCTTTCTTTGTCCTCACATCGATCGGCCGAGGCCGCCACAGATGATAGACGCCGCAATTTACAAATTGGAAGTGCGCCCTTATATACCATCTCCCATGAGATGTTTTAAATGCCAAAGGTTTGGGCACACATCGACAAAGTGCAAGGCAACAGAGGCGGTGTGCGAATGCGGGAAACCTAAACAGGAAGGCGAATGCACACCACCAATAACTTGTGTGAACCGTGGCGGGGAGCATAATGCTAGATCCTCGGGGTGCCTAATTTTGGCAAGAGAAAAAGAAATACAGAAAGTTAAGACACTACAACAATTGCCTCACCATGGGGCTAAGAAAATTATTGAATGTAAATCATATGCAACAAAGGAAGTGTCTTATGCAGGTAAGATGAGGGCACCCCTATCAGTGGCTCGTTTCATTCCAACCCCTGTAAATACTCAGGGGCAAAATATAAAAAGCCCATCCCCGGCTCTAAGGGGAACTATCATAAAGTTGGGAGAAATCCTACCACCTAGCTCTTCCTCAATCAAGGAAGGAGCTATTTCCAAGGTGGGAGAAATCCCACCACCAACAGTGAATCCCCCAAGGGACACCAGTAGCCGAAAGGCTACAAACAGCCACCCCACTACTTGTGGGAGTGGTTCACAGGTGGGAGTGGTAACCCCACCTAAAAATGTGGCCTCCTCCGGAGGGGAGTGGAAGGTGGTATGCCCACGCTGCCCCAGGAGGAAAGTAGCAAAATCCATGCTACCTCCCCCGTACTCATTAAAAGTTAGGGGGAAAAACCGTTGAATCAGCTGGAGGACCTCCAGCCTCCAGTATTGATGCCCGCTCCCCAAAGCAGCAATGGCAGACGAAACCAAAGGGCAAACCTAGAAATTGTGTGCCACTGATTAAGAATCTATATCATTAAAAATTATATGACTCCTTGGTTCAGCATCCATATATCTATTTTGTTAATACATAAAATGTTCATATTTATCCTTTTTAGTAAAATTAAATAGCAAAAGTTTTCCACTAGTCATTAAAACGATACTGCCAGGTATACTTACTTCTAAATATGAATATGTGTGAGTCCATTCTCCAATCGAACATGCGGGATCCTACATGAGTAATACAGAAGGACTACGCCGAATAGTGGCGGAACATCGTCCATTTGGGTTGTGCCTCCAAGATACGACGACAATTCATTCGAATCCCTGGGTACAATACATATAGCAAAGAGGTGTAACCTGCCCCAGGTGGGAGGGCGCACGGTGGGAGTGGCCGTCTGCGTACAAAATATCTCCAGCAGACGGCTACCCCTCCAATCTGATCTACAAGCTGTTGCCGTGCGTCTGACTGCACCACTGCATGTCACTTTAGTTAGTATTTACCTACCAAATATTTTTTGGCGGAGAAGTGATCTGGAGAATCTGCTCTCGCAGCTCCTTGCCCCGGTGTTGTTAATGGGTGGGGTTCAGCTATGACTGATGCTTGAGGCAGAACTCTTGAGGAGATTATAGATAATGCTAACATGATACTCCTCAACAATGGTGAAGCAACACGATTTAATGCACACTCAGGAAACTTTAGTGCAATTGACCTGAGTGTAGCAACACCCACCATTGCAGTTCGCTTAGAATGGACCACACTAGATGAATTATAACACAGTGACCACTTCCCAATCTTAGTATGGAGCTCCATCTCCAGGTCAGATTATGTGATCCCCCGGAGATACGACATCAAATCAGCAAACTGGCCTGCTTACGCCGCTAGAGTGGTGACACCAGCCCTTACTGGGGATGTCACCCTCGATACACATATGTTTACAAAGGCGTTGCTGCATGCGGCCGGTAGCACCATTCCTAGGGTAGGCGGGAGGGTCCCAAGACCCCTCGTTCCTTGGTGGACTCCGGAATGCAAGGCAGCCAACGCGGCAAAAAAGCAGGCATTTAATAGATTTAAAAGGTATCCGACGGAGGAAAATTTAATAAACTTTAAAAGACTAAGAGCCAGGGAGAAGTATCTAATTAAACAAGCTAAAAAAGAAACCCTTACCTCCTATGTGTCGAGGATTTCCTCATCATCGACTTTGAAGGAGGTATGGGATAAGATAAGAGCCTTCTCTGGCAATCGCAGAACCCCGTCGATACCATTACTAAAAGTCAATGATGTCGTCGTCACCGAGTCGAGGGACGTGGCTGAGGCCCTGGCTGGACATTTTGCCCAAGTGTTTAGCTCACTGGATTACCCAGCAGAATTTTTCCGGCGAAAAGGTGACGAGGAGCAACAGCCACTATAGTTTGAGACTGCCATCAATGAAACATATAATGAACCGCTGACAATGCAAGAATTGGAAAATGCTTTAAAGAAATGCAAAGACTCTGCTCCAGGGTTGGATGGGATCCCGTATGCTATGATAAAAAATATTAACGCATCTGGGAAGGAAAGACTTCTCCAGTTGTATAATAGCATATGGGAGACCGGCCAATACCCTGATGGTTGGCGGAAAGCAATGATTGTACCGATCCCCAAAGAAGGAAAAGACCCTAATGATCCCTCTAGACCTATTTCGTTGACCACCTGCTTGAGTAAGGTCCTCGAATCTATAATTAATTATAGATTAGTGTATGTGTTAGAAACGAGAGGACTTTACAGCCAGCATCAAGCGGGATTTCGCAGGTATCGTTCCACGTTGGATCAAATGAGCCACCTTGAGATATACGTGCAAAACGCATTTATGCGTAGGGAGCACGTGCTGGCCGTGTTCTTTGATCTTGAGAAGGCTTATGATACGACGCGGAGATATGCGATTCTGCGGAAGTGTCACGAATGGGGATTGAGAGGGAAACTGCCGAGGTTCCTCCGTGGCTTTTTAGAGTCGCAAAGGTTCCGAGTGCGATTAGGGTCGGTCCTTTCGGACTCACATTCTCTTGAAAATGGAATACCACAGGGGTCGGTACTAAGCGTTACATTATTTACGATGGCGGTCAACTGTCTAGCCGAAGTTGTAGGAGACCCTCTACAAGTATCTTTATATGTTGATGACCTCGCCCTTTATTTATCAGGGAGTGACCTCGGCGAGGTCAAAGAAACCCTACAGCAGGCAATAGATAGAGTGGCTGATGAGGCTTCTAGGAACGGATTTAAATTCTCCAAAACTAAGACGGTGTGCCTACACTTTTGCCGTTTAAGACATGAGCATAATTCTCCTATTTTGTCTTTGGATGGCACACCAATCCAATATAAAGAAAGCATCCGATTCCTGGGTCTCATATTCGATACTAAGTTAACCTGGCAGGATCATATAGACCATACCTATAAGAAAACAAGGAGAACCCTCGTTATTTTGAAATTTCTTGGCAGTTACAAATGGGATGCGAGAGGAATATTTTAAAGCACATCTTCATTTCACTAACCCGTTCCAAATTAGAATATGGAGCACCAATATATAGTTCAGCGCGCAAGTCACGCCTGAAATTATTAGATAGAATTTATAATGAAGGAATTAGATTGTTCACAGGCGCCTTCCGAACTAGTCCACTACAAAGCCTCTATGTAGAGTCGGGGATGTTACCTCCTCAGCTTAGAAGAGAACTGCTCACCCTGACCTACATCGCCGGAATATGGGGAAAACGGTTTCATCCATTATTTCATACCATATTCGATAGCCCACATAATGAAGAGTATTGTCAACAACTTTCACGGACGCGACCTCTCGGGGTCCGAGCTCTAGAGCTATTAGATGCGGAAAGAACAGAATTTGGCCCAGTTGAGAGATGGGGCCTTGCGTTCTCACCTCCCTGGTGAGAACGCAAACTTCCGTATAGACCTGGCAATATATTAAAAAAAAGAAAACCATCCGTCGTCTATAGACAAAAATTGCTAGAACGTTTAAACTTTTATTAAAAGATTTCAGGCCTGTCTTTACAGACGGGTCGAAGATAGGCGACGGCGTGGCTAGCGCTGTGTACACGGAGGGAGTTACCCTCAGTTGGACACTTCCTCAGTATACAACTGTGTTCACAGCGGAAATATTTGCAATCTGCCAGGCCCTAAACTTAATAAAAGATAAAAAATATAATAAGACACTAATATTGACGGACTCATTAAGCGTATTAATGACTCTCCGGATAAATTCTCGACAGATCCAATGATCATAAAAATTTACAACTCAGTGCTTCAGTTGTCAGCATGCGGTCTAAGGGTGACGTTCGCCTGGGTGCCGGGCCACATTGGAGTGTCCGGTAACGAAAAGGCGGATAGGGCGGCCAAACGAGCTTGGCCTCTACAGAAGATGTCACCCGTGAGCGTCCCACTGACTTACAAATTCACATGAAACATCTTATAAATAAAAAATGGCAAATTCAGTGGGACAGAACAAATGAAAAATTTAAAGACATTAAGCTATGTGTGCGAAGTGCTACAGTCGAGAATTACCCGCGGAAATGAATCAGTTATTCTGACGAGGCTAAGGATTGGTCACACACGTATGACCCATGGGCGGCACCTCCTTATTGGTGAAAGAAGACCGAGGTGCCCTAGATGCCGAGAATGGCTGCGTACACTGAGAGAAAGAGCAAGCCTGCCACATGACAAGCGCGCTGTACTAAAAGAGGGTTCTCCTTACATAAGGAGGTTATTTGCTTATTTAAGAGATATAAACGTAAACAATAAAATCTAGGTTAGTAGTTAGGTTAGGTGAATCTGGGTGAAGGAATATCGAGTACTTCAACCAATTTAGGTTAGTTCAATTATTATAAAAGGGAAAGGAATATCGAGTACTTTCCCCCTTGTGTGAATGCGTGGTATGAATGAATCGTTAGTATGAATCTATTTATTTGCGAGAATGAATTTATTAGCTTGAATGTGTTTTATTGGTCTGAATGTATTTATTAGCGAGAATGTATTTATTAGCGAGAATGTTAGCATGATTGTTAAGTGTAGGTTTTTATTTATCAAGAGGTTGAAAGAAAATTTATAAAAGTATTTCAACCCCATTAGCTCTAAGTTAAATTTAGTCTAGATCATTTAGGATGTGCAGGAACATTAGTTAAAAGTACTGCACATCCACTATTGGTACAGTAAATAGCCTCCTTCGCAAAATTAGTAATATTTTATATCTAAATTAGTAATATTATTTAACTTGTAATAATACTCTTAATGAAATCTAGTTCAAATACAAAGAATTTATATTAAACATCAGGATTTTACTTTAGTCTGAATCTACCCCAGTTATTATTAAAATAAGGGATGGCACAAACAATAACCCACACTCCTCCTCGTCGACTAGATCGATGATATAAGAGGGGATGTATGGGTAAGATCCTTGAAAGCCTGTGGCTCTTCCCTGCCTTGCTGAGCGAGGCACTGTGTGTGGAAGCCATACAGGTTAGCATGTGCCATCCCAGCTCGAGAGGCCTAGGAATTAGAAAGAAATAAACAGTTAGAAGCGCTAATGAGCATCGCAGTCGATGCGCTAGAAAAAAAAAAAGTACAAGGTACTGTTATTCGCACACATTATTCTAAAGAACACAACAGTCTTCAGTAACTGTTCACTATTTCATATTTTTATTTTTAAATGCCAAAAGTGTGCAGTGACCATGAAAAAGGATAAGCTGTTAAAACAAGCTGGCTTAGTAAATCGATAATAAAGTAGAACCTAGGTTTGGTCAGAAGAAAAAAGACTTCATTGATTTCGCATATAAATTAAAAAAAACAAAAGAATCTCACTCCCCGGACTGCGGCAGGCCAAGATCTGCCTGGGAAATTATAACCAACGGAGATCGGAGGCCTGTATCGGCCTTAGTAAGAACAAACTCCACATTCTTACGGGTTTCCTCACGGAACATTGTCGACTCAGAGGACACCTGACTGAAGCTGGGTTTGGAGAGTAACAGCACATGCAGATCTGTGGGGAGATGGAGGAATCTGCATTACATCTCCTAATGGACTGCGAGGCTGCCACCCAGAGAACCTGGATAGTAACCAGGAGGAGGAGGGGAATATACCCTCCCTAGATCCCGTCAGGTTATTAGGATTCCTCAGGGATCTTAACCTGATAGAGGTATTGCAGACGGTGTTCGCCTGGGACATCTGTTTGGGTGCTGTGAGCAGCCTGCGGCACCCAGGGGGGCATGACACAAAAGATCGTTAGGTCACAGGGCATTGCCCCCCAAATCTAGGTGAACACTCACACGACTTTCTCAATCTCCTGCAATTTACGCAGTCCTGATTTATTTTTACGGATATTATACATTTACAACTTCCACCTATAACTGAAAAGTACATAGTATATGTCTTCGTAAATTAATTAGACAAACTAATCTGGTGTGAAACACTCACACGACTTTCCCTTACTCCAATAATTTACATAGTTACATAGACTGTAGTTTTCGAAATCTAATATATAACGCTTCTTCATATTATAAATTATTCTTATCTACTTCTTCTGTTTATAATTTGTTTAATTGCACTAATAATTAGTTCGATTCTTTCTTTTATGCTGTTGCGAGAAACTAGATTTTGATTGAATTACCTCATGCGTAGATTTCCATCTTTAAAAGTATTCTTTCAATACTTTGTGGAATTCACCACATACATAAAATTAATATAATGAATAGCTAAAAATTCCAGGTCTAGTTTTTTAACTCAATATTATGATTTCCTTGGAGAAATGTTTATGGGTGTTTAACATCAATTTTATTTTGTTCCATTTGTATAAACGGTCAAATACAAATTGGCGGGCTTCTTCCTATCTTGCATTTCTGCATAATTCTCTTTTGCTTTCTTTTTCAATAATGGAATAAAATTTTTTCCTTTATTGCTCACATTAATTATATAAAAAAATAAATATTGTACAAAATATGATTGTTGGAATTGAATGACAAAAAGTCTTGGTACGAGTATATATGTATAAAACACTTTATTATACAGTATCGAGCTTTCGACTTGGAAACCAGGTCATTCTCAAGATAAACAGGTCAGCCTCAAGAGTTGTTTATCTTTAGAATGACCTAGTTCCCAAGTCGAAAGCTCTGATACTCTATAATAAACTGTTTTATACATATATACCAGGACTTTTTGTCACTTAATTCCAACAATCATATTTTGTAAAAGTTTTTAAGTCCAATAAACAAAACAAAGTTATAGTGAATATTATGTTATAAATAACTTGATTTTTTGCATTTTTTTCATACAAAATTTTTATTTCGAATCTGATAATTTATAAAATACCTACGAAGGGAAAATTCGTAAAAAAAATTCTAAAATAGATTTTTCATAGAAATAATTAGCTATAAATAATTAAACAATCATAGTGTAGAAGTGAAGGTGTGAAATGTGGACGTGTATGTTAGGCCAATCAGAAATTTATAATTATCACGCTGACCACGCCCACATTTGACAACTTCACTTCTACCCTGTAATTGGCTAATTATTTATGTTTTGAAGTTCGTAACGACCGCTGTATTTGATATTGTAAATAGGATATTGAGGTTCCGTAAAAAAAACAACTCTTTTTTCAAATTTTCACCGACGTTTCGGGAAATTTATGGTCTTCTTCAGGGTAAAAATTTTTCTGTTTAAATTTCTTAAAAACTATAGTTTAACTTGTGATATACCATCACCATGTGCTGATGATAATAATATAAAGTGTTACACTTGGTGATTGTATATTACAAGTTAAACTACAGTTTTTAGAAAGACAATGTTTCCTAGAAACTACAGTTTTTAGAAATTCAAACAAAAAAATGTTTACCCTGAAGAAGGCAATAAATTTGCCGAAACGTCGGTAAAAATTTGAAAAAACAATATCCTATTTACAATAACTAATTATTTATAATAGATAATTATTTCTATAAAAAATCTAGTTTAGAACTTTTTTACTAATTGTCCCTCCTTAGGTATTTTATAAATTATCAAATTGTGCAATAAAAACTATTTATAAAAAAATGCAAAAAATCAAGTTATTTCTAACACATCTTTAGAAGAATGATGGGGGATAAGTATATAATTAATGTGAGCGATAAAGAAAAAATGCAGAAGTTTCATTCCATTATTGAAAAAGAATGCAAAAGAGAATTAGGCGGAAATGCAGATCCAATGTAAGTCCGTTTTTTTGTATAAGGCTGTTTATATTAGTGAAACAAAATAAAATTTATGTTAAACACCTTTCAAAACAAAAAATTTTCAAAGCAATTCAGAATATATAGTTAACTTTTCTTTGACCGGGAATTTGTAGCTATTCATTATATTGTCCTTAATTATTTTATACACTGTTCATGTATGTGACGCAGTTTACTAAGTATTGAGAGAGTACTTTAAAGATGGTACGCAAGAGCTAATTCAATCAAAATCTAGTTCCTCGCAACAAAAAGGAATCGTACATTATTAGTGCAATTAAACAAATAAATTATACAAAATAGAAGCGTTATATATCAGAGTTCAAAAACATACAGACATTGTATAAATCCAATTATTGGTAAGAAAAAGAAGTGGAATATGGAAATGTAGATTTGATTTATAAAATAACAAACGGTTGAACAAAAGTGCGACTTTGCTGAATAGGTTTATCAATTTTTTGTGATTTTCTCCATAAAAATGACGGTTTTAGTCACTAATAAGAATTGTAAGTGTGCAGGAAATTTGCCATTTCGCAGTAAGAGAGAGTCGTGTGAGTGTTTCACACCAGATTTTTTTATATTGTGCTCCCGATAATCTTTTTGTTTTTCTATCTGCCATTTCGATTTCAGTGATGAAGTTATCTAAAATAAGAAAATTAAATAATAATAATAATGAAAAGTGAAACTTATACTTAACTTGGCACCCTTTGCTTCTTACCTAATTTTTTAAATAATAATTTAGCCAAGCAACCTAAACAAAAACACTATCGCAATCGCATCCAAACATTGAGCTGCATATTTACTAAAATAAGCCAGCCAGACGGGGTTCCGCCAACCTAACATCATTTGGAGTTAGTCTATAAGTCGAGTAAAACGATACTTCGCAATTTGGGAGATACTCCGATACTTGGACCCCCTTTTTATTTTTTTCCACTACGCCTATGTCGACAGCAATGGCATGCGACTCTTGCAGCCCAATACAATCTCGATGTGCGAGACCATCGATCATCAGTGTCTTTAAAGGTGGTTCTTAGGTCCCTAAAAACCGAGGCAAGTGACTAGGTGGGAGAAATTCATGGGGGCAGTATTCAATACATGAAATGCGTGCGGGACTCAAAATACACCGATCCGGTAGAGATGTTCTTAAAGATAGTCGTGTCTCGTCATTCCTCGAATTCCTGCTACAAAGTCTTGTCTGCATAAATTACCGGGTACTCTGCATTTGGGCTTTATAATCTCTTTGAGCCTCGCATGGGCGCCATCTTTTACTTTTCTCTTCATAGAGCTGGTTTGAGTCCCCAGTTTAGCCAGTAAGTACGAATTTTCATTTCCCAAAAACTCTTTGACCGGCATTAAGCATTTTACACATTTTCCTCTGCATTCAAGAATGACGGCCATGTCTGTGTATACTCCAATCGTTGAATCAACCTCAATGCCACCCCTTTTTTTTTACCAAATATATATTCTACAAGATAATTCTGTCGGACGATTTAATGATCGGTTGAGGGCTACGGTCCCTGGACCCAATTTTTTCAATACCAAATATAAGTATAATTCTATAAGTCAGACGAGTTGAGCAAGCAATAGTGGGAAGGGAGAGGATCCTTTTATTAAGTGATAATAATAATTAATTAAGTAATAATACTATGATCAATTCCCAGCAAATTTAATATTTGCTTTAAAGAATCGTATGAGTTAGTTGCGCGTGTCAAATCTGGTCAACATTTTGTAATTGTTGTTTTCGAATTAATAAAAAATATAATATAATTAATATTGTTTGGTAAAATCGCGCAAGATTTACTACAAGAAACTTTAGGGAGAATATTTTGATGTGACGTTCGATGGGACTGCTACTGATTTGCAGTTTTAAATATTTGCAGCATTAATGTAAATAGATATTGGCAAGTTCATATCAGCTTAAAGTGAAAAAAAATGCAAAAGAAAAGCAATAAGTACCACTTTTTTTTCCCCCTTACAGCTAATTAGCTGCTTTCGATGTGTATTCATCCGATGCACTCTGAAAGATGAAAGACAACATTTCGGCAATTATCACAAAACTATTATTACTATGAATAGGCTTCCGAAATCGGTCAACTATAAGAGAGAGAGAGAAGGCTGACAAAATCCAGATATTGGAAAGCACTGCACACCCAACAATTGAAGTAAATATAGTTTAGTCGAGGTTTCGATCTGCTTTTAAAATGCATTCATTTAAGATTCCATGTTGTTTTGCACGGTTCAATTTGTTTCATAAGAGTATGTAAAAAAATTAAGTTTATTTCAACAGTTCACACCTCATTTTTAATCTATTTGATTATATATTTATTGACATTAATAAATTTCTATATTTCTTGAATATGTTCCTAACAAATTAACTATCATCTTTTTTTCATATGATAATTAAATAAAATCTAAACATTGGGTGATATGAATGAAATTATTACATATTCAATGCTCAACTATTTAGAGTATATACTCCA